>PVJI01005544.1:0-95234 GCA_004026765.1 Micronycteris hirsuta
GATGCATAACTCTAAAAATAAGATTATGACATTATTCTACATATACAGAAATAAGACTGAAGCTATACTGTTGCATAATAAAGCAAGCTGCAGAAAAATACACATGGTGTAATCTCATTTACATAAAAAAATTCAAAAGTACATAAGTCCATACTTCTATATAAATGCTTATAAATAGGACTGGAAATCTATCATGTCAACAGTGGGGAAGGGAGTTGGGATCAGAAATAGAGGGAGACTTCTGTGTTCAATCAGCATATTTTTATATTTAAAACATTTGATTGACTGTGGGAGTGGGGGGGTGGGGCAAGGGAGAGCAGTGGGGAAAGTTGGGGCAACCATAGTTAAACAACAATAAAAAAAACCCCACATTTTGTACAATGAGAATGTGTTCTTGAATCACTAGTGTTTAAAAGGGCATAAGAAGAAAAGAAAAACCTGGAAAATATGCATGCTTCATACAATCTTATTTCTTAACGGTGAAGTGCTGTTCATTTCATCATGCTGTGTAGAGTGCACGTGTGGGGAGAAGTTGCCACACAGTGGTTTTAATGGTCCCAGGCAACGCAGTCAGAGTGAGTCTGCTTCAGGAAACTGCCAGCAACCCAACTGTAGGCGCATGGGCCTGTGAATGACAGAGAGTCCGAGAGAGAGGGTCCGGCGAAGGCATAAAGAGAAGCTGGGACCCCAGGTAGCAGTGAGAAACCTTCGATTCTGTCAACCCCCTGTGACGGAACAGAGACCTAAGTTGGGTTTCCTTGTGGGGCATCCAGTTGTAGGGTTCACGGTGGAAACAACTCTGCCCTTTAAATGTTTCCTCTGCTGTTGCAATTTAAGGTAAGTTGGTGACAGGACTGGTTTATCCTATCATTGCTTTTGTTGGCCGAGGTCAAGGTGATTGGGAACGTAGGAAATGCAGCTCTGTGGTGAGCTCCTGGGCCCTGGGCCCCGGGGAAATGCTAGGTTAGCCAAAGAAGCTGGCTTCGAAATGCATTCGCAGCAGAGATCGTCGTCAACGGCAGCGTCGCCTGGTCTGACTTTGCTATTGAAGCCTGAGGTGCGCCCACATGGTACCTCTTTGGTCACTGGCCCCCAGCGATTTATTCATTCGCGAGGTTCCGGAACCCATCGCGCCTGTGCTGGCCAGGCGCCGGCAAAGGGGCAAGCAGCACGACTGAAAACCTGCTGACCGGCAGGGCAAAACCCTTACCCGGCGAACCGCGAACCGGGTCAGGCTGTGATCACAGGCAGCCTCCTGGGGGCTGGGAGCCACCCCAGGACCATAACAAGGACAAAATTTGCCGTGTAAACTCAAATGAGCAACGGCGATCCTCTGGCTCCTGTAAACTTGATGAGTCTGTGCTTTGTTTTCTGGAAAGAGTCCTCCACATTTGAGCTCTTTCCCTCCATTCTTGTTTCCCTCCCAGTGATTTCTGTGTTTCTCAAAGATAAGCAGCCAGATCAGTCAACTGAAATTGCTGACGGAATGTGTTTCTGAGGTACGTTGCTGGGAGCTGGTTCCAGCCCCTGAGGTCTCTATCATCTTATTCAGAGATAAGACATTGCAGAAGACGTAATAATAACAAGCATTAAATTAATAAAATGCCACATGAACACCTAGAAAGTAAGAACCGTGGGAACAAATTAAGGAAAGAATTAAACGCTAAATCAAATGGTTATATTGCTGCATATGGATGCCCATAGAAATGCTCTCTGAGGGAGGCAGTAGAAATGAACAGTTTAAATGATGTGTTAAAGTAAATGGCACTCTTAGTCTTGATCTTACTATTTGTTTCAGAGACTCTTCTCCAGAAAATACAACTGGACAGTTGAAAGCCCAGGTTCTTATGAGTGTCAGTAATGGAGTGGAGTGTGACGAGGAAGGGGCAGAAAAGTAATCCACAGCCTCCTCCCTGCATCACGGTAGTCTTGCTGGGTACCATCTGTCATTGTTTATTTCCGAAGAATTTCCTGAGTTGCTTGAGGTTAAGGATGTGGTGAGTTTAGACTTGCTTTCTAGTGTGAATTGGAAGAATGGTGTGGTTTGCTTGGCATAATTAATAGCAGCCAGGTGGCAGGCCGTCTCTGTGTACCTGTCTTCGGTAGGGACACAGGAATGAATGGAGCTCTGGGGAAGCACGCATTTTGTGTTCAGGCTGTGGGTCCGTTTTTTCCCCTCAGTGCCCGGTGTTGGGGATATAACATTGAGCAAAATCATATTCATTGCATTTTTGGAGCTTAACTTATCTAGTTAGCAGACAAATAGTTCTTTAAGAATTACACCAACGAATAGAAAGTGGCAGCTCTGGTTGAGTGGGGCAAAGCCCCCAAAAGAAGCAGAAGCCAGGCAGTGAAGGCGGGCAAGTGACTGTGAATAAGTCTAGCCAATAGGAAACGACAGGCAAAGTCATGGACAAGTCTCACTAGATCAACACATAACTGCCCTTTCTCTTCCACATTTTGTTTTTCAGGCAAGGAAGTTTAACCTATAATCGACACTTGGATGATCTCCAAAATAGGCTATCTATTTACTCTTACTGATCAGCTGTTCGTCTTGAACTTCAGTGCCCTCTCCCCTCATTAACGCTCCCTCCCTGTCTATCTTTTCTCTCTCCCCCTTACACAGATAAAAAAAGAAAAAGGTATCTTAGGGACAGATCATGAACTGTTTAGCTAGGTGAGCTCTTTTTTGCAAACTGTTGACCTCAAGGCTCACATGAATGAACTTTTTGTGTTGGAGGTCACTACTCTTTTCACTTTATTTTCTGCAGTGGCTGCTTCTTGCACGAGGTCCTGAGGAACCTTGCCCATGTCGCCTTCGTGCAAACTGTGCTGGCTCTTTCTGCAGTACTACGGAGTGTTCTTCCCATCTTATCTCCCCCTGGGTGTGCTTTCTTACACCTACTTCGGTTCTGTTATGGAGCAGTGAGAGAGGCCCAGTGAGGGGCAGCAGGGTGGGGCGGCCGTCCCAGGCAGTGAGGGGGCAGGAACCCAGAGAGACCCAGTCTCCCCTGAGCCCACCCTCCCCTCTCCCTAGGGTCTGTTCATACTTTATTTGGTGTCCACTAACACTTTTTGAGCTCTGACTGTGTGTGCTCGTCAGCATGAAGACGAAATGTGAGTAGTACAGAGTCTCTGCTCTTGGGCTTTGGCTCCTTGGGGCCCTGCAGGTAAGCAGTGTCCTCAGCCGGCAAGGAGCCCTCGGACATCGACCACAACAACGGTGGATGCGGGAAGTGCTGTGGGAGCAATGATGTGTGATTTGTGCTTTCCTAGGAGAGGGCAAGGGAAATTCAAATGCGGGAGTCACAGGGAAATTCCTCAGTCTTGTCTGTGTCACGATATGAATGTGGCCAAGCACTCACACACACACGTTGTTTGTATAAAAGCAAAACAGTGAAGCCTGAGGCATCAAGTTCAGGGCCTGGCTGCCTTCAGCGGAGGGGCCATTTGAGTGTATGTGTCTGTGAGTGAGTGTGAAGAAGGACCGCTTTCCATAGCCAGGGTGGGATAGAATTCAGATGGGATGTCGGTTTGGAGTTTTGGGAAAACTGAATGGGCAGTGGGGTCAGGTTAGGAGAACAGGCTCTGGTGGGAAGCTTAGCCCCACACTTCCTAGTTTTGTGATCCTGAGAAAATGAATTCCCTGGCCTCAGTTTCCACATCTGAAATATGGGGCTAATGTACGTATCACATCATTGAGTTGTTGTACGAGTTAAAGGAGTTAGTCCATGTAAGGTACTTAATAAACATCAGCGATCAATGCTGTTGCCGCCCCTTCTTTGTTATCTATGTGCTGTGCTTCTGGGGTCTGAGCACGTCGAGGCTTGGCCGTGGGACACCTGTGTGGGGTGGGTGGTTGTGGGGCTGTGTTGCCCACAGAGTCAATGCGCAGGGCCAGGGGGATCCCCCCCCTCCACGAGACCTCTGCCTTGTGGTGGGATTTAAAGCCATAACATTAGCTGCCTCTGAATTCCTCTTCCGGAAGCCTATCGCATCAACCTTTAAAACCCCAACCACAGTATCACCCTATTGAAGTTCCCGTGTGCCGTTACCTGGGGAGACATGACACAGCCATCTGTCACTGCTTAGCGGTGACCCCTTGCTTCTTTCTCGGGCCCTGGGAACAGTCAGGACAATCCCTTTTGGCTTGAGAAGGACGGAGACAGAGCCAGGCCATGAGCAGTCAGGCCTGAGGACACCAAGCAGGAGCCCTGAGGCATCTGGAAGAGGAGGTGGGTGGGGATGGATCCTGCGGGGGTGACGGGATGTGGGGGTGGGAGGTGGCAGGTTGGCACCTGGGGCAAGACGCCTGGCACAGAGTAGGTGCTCCATAACATTTGCCATTAAACGACAGAGCTTAGAAAGGGGACTCTTGGGCACTGGTAGGCATGGCTGTCAGCAGTGTGTGCAGGGCTGGCCCCGCTCAGCTGAAGTCAGGGGCCTGGAAGGGAGGAGGCTGGGAGGTGTTGCCAGCCCATCCTAAGGCCCGGGGAAGCCTCTGTCCTGTTGCACCTTCTTAACTCGGAAAAATCCAATTAGGACGCTTCTCGGAGTCAAGGCCTCCCCTGGGGACGCCTTTAATGAAGAGGCAAGGCAGCGTGATGAGACCTCTTTCCACGCCCACTCTGGCAACTGGAAGGTCGCTGACATGCTTCTGCAAGTCGGGATTTGATACGTTTTGCTAGGAGGCTTTAATCCAGAGTATTGAGTGGTTATGAGGCATAAATCAAATAATAAATTCAAGCCCCAGCGTAGCCCGACCTTGGGCCAGGTCTACACGGACCCTCAGTGGAGGGGTTTGGCTGCCTCTGTTGCTGTCTTTAACATGATGCGAGATGCTGCCATCTAGTGTTCATCAGCAGAACTGTTTTTACTTTTTCACAGAATTGAAATTTATTATTATTATTTATTCGTTTGTTTGGTCTTCGAATTTTATCCTTAGAATGCTAATCTTCTGTTCTTGGTTGAGGCGAACTAATGTAAAGCAAACCCGTCTGGACGGGTCTGATAGCACAGAGAGTAAAAGCCCTCTTTTCTAGGCCCAGGGCTGCCGCCTGCTGCGGGGCCTGGCCAAGTATGCAGCCTCCGCTCGTCTCTTTTCCTACCTGTGGAAGGGGCCAACCATCCTTTCCCTGCCCGCAGCAGAGTGGCCTTGTAAGGGCTGCAGTTTCACCCGTCCTTTCACCCATCTGGTGATGCGTGGTGAAGCCGGCTGTGCTCTGGCACTGGACCCCAGGGGAGTAAGGAAGGCAGGGTGCTGCCATCCTGCGCCGGCACTCGGGGGATGAAATACATGCACGCACACTATGCACAAACCATTTAACCTTTCCTCACACCACTAGTACTATAGAAGGCTCTCTTCCTCCCTTCTCTCTGCTCCCAGGATTCCTCCTTCCATAATACTGCCAGTTCTTCCCTGAAACAGATCTCAGCATATCACGCCCTTGCTCAGAAACCTCTCTCTTGTCAGCATAATAAAATCCAATTTATAATGTCATGGAGGCTCTGGCCCTAATGGCACTGGCCAGCTCCATCAGGCTACGTACAGCTTTTGAAATAACAGCAGTCAGCCTTCACCATGGGTCGGGTATTTTGCCAAGTGCCTTGTCTGTCATTCCTCACAACAACCCCAAAGCTGTGCCCCATTATTACCCTCTGCTTTTCTAGGAGGAATCGGAGGCAGAGGGAGGCGAAGAACAACCTAATAGACTAGCCAGCAGCAGGCACTGCACTTCAGACGCAGGCCCACCTGACGGCAGAGCCCACACCCTGAGCCAGCAGGTCTCGTGGCCACGTGGCTCCTGCACCGCACCTCACACCGGCATGCTTGCCTCTCCACGGCCACCTGTTGAATTTCACCTGCTGCTCATGACCCAGCTCAAATGTCCCGACCACCAGGCTGCTCCTAACACCGTCTTTGCCCCTGCCCTGCCACCCCAGCCCTAGAAGCGTCATGGCATGTGTCATGCCCTGTCACACATGACAGAGGCAGTGCACATGTTTGCCTCCCTGGACACAGCGCAAGAGGCCTCGTAAACATGGGCAGCAGGCTGGCCTAAGTGGAGGTTTGCTGAATTGTAGTAAATGAACAGCATGGGAGAGAGTGCTCAGTAAACTGTCAAACGTCAGAGAAACATAAGCCAGCAGATGCTTTTAAAAAATTTTATAAAGTGTGAACAGATTTGGAATATGAAATATTCATTTGTGCCTGAGCATTGTCTCCTTTTTGATTTTAATCCACTTTCCATGTCAACTAAAGATTGCTTCTGCCCTTTTCACCAGAGGCCACAACGTGGGAAAATGTTCTGTTGTAACTGAGAGAGAGATGTGAAACTATCCTGCACAGACTTTGTACGAAAACAAGTCTGACCTTCCTTACGGAGCTTTAACAAGCCTCAGGGAAGCGACTCCAACGGGAGGGAGAACCGTGCCCGGTAATGGAAGGGGCCCTGGCCTGGGAGTCAGGGACTGGGTTGCGGCTGGGGCTCTGCCCCTCACTGGCTGAATCTCATTAACCTTCTCAGTGGAACAAAGGAGCCCCAAAACGATTTCTGAGGTCCCTTCCAATCCTAAGGTACATCAGATCTTGGCTATGCAGCCTCAGTACTTAGAGTCACTTAATTGATTTTAGAAATCAATTTCCTTGCCTATAAATTGGAGCCTAAGTAATTGGGAAATTGTGGGCATTGTGGAAACATATGGATGTAAATTGCTTGTGCAATTTAAAATCTAACAAATGCAGGGAAGAGCGAAGGAGCACAGAGCATTGCCACCGGTCCGTTAAAAAGGATGCCTCCCTATTGGTGGCCAGTTTCCTCTTTTTGGAAGATGGGTTAGGAAGATTAAATCTGAAATCCTTTTTCTTTGGGATGAATAGTGAAGTGTTTCTTAAGATAAAAATTATAAGGAAGATACAAATAAAATGGTAAGTGACAAAGGACTCACATCCAGAATAAAGAGAGCTTATCAATTAATAAAAGGAAACATAAAGAACCCAAAAACTATTTGGACTCAAAGATGTGAACAAATATTGCACAAAGGGAGAAAAACTCAATAGCCAAAAAAAAAAAAAAAGATGGATGGTCAGCCTCATTAGTAGTTATAAAAATGCAAATTAAAACCATAATGTAAATGACTGGCAATATCATGTGTTGGCAAGAATGTGGAGTAACTAGGACTACTATACTCCGGGGCGGGGGTGAATATTGGTGCAGTACTTTGCAAAACAGTCGGTATTGCTTTGTAACATTGGGCATGTGCACACTCTGGGACCTAAGGATTTCACTGGTGTGGATGTTGTGTTAGTTTGCTAATGCTGTGTAACAAAACTCACCACAAATGTAGCAGGTTAAAATGTCACACATTTAGTAGCTGAAAGCTCTATAGGTCCCAAGTCAGATGAGCTTGACTGGGTTTTCTGCTTAAGCTCTAACAAGGCCAAAGTCAAAGGTCATCTGGGCTGGGCTCTTATTTGGAGTCTTGGGGAAGAATCCACTTGCAAGCTTGTTCAGATTGTTGGTAGATTCAGTTCCTTGTGGTTGTAGGACTGAGGTTTTCATTTCCTTGTTTGCTGTTAGCGGGGGTGGAGGGTCACTCTCAAGTCCTGGAGCCCTCTCTCGGGCCAGCAACAGCACATCAAATCCTTCCCTGCTTCGAATCTCTCTGACTTCTTCAGTGACCAGCTGGAGAAATCCCTCTGCTTTTAAAGGGCTCATGTGATTTGATTAAGCCCTTGGGATAATCTCCCTTTTGATTAACTCAAAGTCAACTGGCCAGTAACCTTAATTACATATGCAAAATTTCTTTTCCATATAACTTAACATCCTCATGAGTATGCTGTCTCCTCCTAATCACAATTCCAGGGAAGAGGGTGGGAAGTCTTGGGAGGCGTTGTAGCATTTTGCCTTACCCCGCCTGAATGTACCTATGAGGAACTGCTCTACAGGTGCCCTAGGAGCCAAATACAGGGATGTTCATAACCACCCCCAAACAAGAGAGTCCTCGCCGGTGTTTGTCGCCGTGGTCCAGGTGAACAAGTGGTGATGTAGCCATAAGATGAAATTCTGTGCAGCAGTAGAAACACGTGAACTATAACTGCCTTTGTGACTAGGGACGAATCTCACACACCATGTTAAACAAAAGAAATTTTTGACAAAGGAATGCGTGCAGTTTGGCTCCTCTTACGTAATGTACAGATAGAGTCAAAATGAGACTATTGTGTGACAAAAATCTATTGCATAGGGATGCACTAAAATGTGACAAAACTGTAAGAAAGGGAGGGAAATGATTCTTTAAAAAATCAGTATGCAGCCACTTCACTTACCCCTCGGGGATTACAAAGGAGGAGGCGCCTGGGAGGAGAGCAGGAGGCGTCTAGTTGCTCTCGCCTTCCACTTCTTAGCCGGGGGCGTGGCTGCCTCACTGTTTGCTCTATAATTATTTACAGTGCAGACATATGTTTGATGCATTCTTTTACAATATGAGATGTTTCATGTTAACTTCTTAAAGTGTGAATTTCTAATGAAACCTTATGACTGGTGTTATAAGAGAAACCTCGGTCACCTAGGAAGCAGACACTAACATCCCCGGAAAGGAGAAGGAGGCCAGGGGCTGGTGCCAAGAAACCAAGCAGGAGGCATTCACAGAACCATCTCTCCAAGAAAGGATGTCTGATTTCATCTCAAAGCAAGTCCTTCCACTGCCCAGTACAAACACCAACCAGCACTCCCAAAGGGTTCTAGCAACTGCCCACGCACAGGGGCGGAAATACACATTGTTCTGTTCCGAGGGTTTGGACGTGGTCACATCTCCAGGGTGCATTAATATTGTAGCAAAGGGATTTAGATGAGATTTGCTTTACTAGTTTTTAAAAATCCATAGCACTGGCAACAATTGTAATCAATCTGTCAAGTGCCTGTTGGCCTTCCATGTAGGTCGGTGCAAACCCAAGGCCCTCCGTCTTCTTACGCTGGCCCCTGGTGTGAGGCTAGGGGAATACTAGTATCTCATCATAGGGAAGTTCATTTGGAATTCCCTAAAAAAAAACAAGTTTCTGGCCTGCTGGTGACCCTCTATTTCCAAGCCCTCTTTTCTTTGCTTAGGTTTATGTTCTTTGGTTATTTCAGTGGGAGTTTGAAAGTCAGAAGATGTAAATGTCAACCTGAAAATGATTCTAAAAGGGCAATTGCAAAAACGGTGATCTCGTTATAATAGGTGTACTCTGCTTACCTGAGGGTAGAAACTCTCATTTGGGTGTGCCTCGTCTGTTAACAATAGGTTTGTTAGAAAACAGAGCATTTGAGGACACCAAGCACGCTGCCCCAGGGCCTTTGCACTACTCTGCCCACGCTGCCCCAGGGCCTTTGCACTACTCTCCCCACTGGCGGGGAGTGGGGTGCGGGGTGCTGCCCTTGCCCCAGGTGCTCACAAAGCTCTCTGCCTTCCACTCACTTCTCTGCATGGATATCTCCTCCTGAGAGGGACGGCTCCTAAACACCTTTATCTTCCCTCTCCTTCCTAGCTTTATTTTTATTTCTGAGCACTTACCACTTTCTGACTTTGTATGATATATTTATCTGATGTATTTATGCCTCTTGCCTCTCCTCTCAATAGGAATAAACTCCGAGAGGGCAGGGCTTTGCCTGCCAACTTCTCTAGCCCCTGCACCAAGAACAGTGTCTGTCTGGCAGACAGGGGCATCTGCCAACGCCTGTGAAGGCGGGAACCTGTGGCAGTGAGAAGGGTGACCGGTCCTGTTGGGGTAGCCGAGTGACCGTCCTCATGTCCTTTTCTGTCAGGTCAGAGTCACACAACAACTTGCTTTGTGGTTTTACTAGGTTTTTTTCAGCCCTGTATTTAAAAATATCTTATATCTCATTGTGTAGTAATAAATTGACATTTTGGTTAACAAATCAGACTTCTGTTTTTCTGAGTTGCAAAGCCTGCAGATGTACCCATGCCTACTGCCCGCTGCTTGTCCTCCTGGCGTCTGGGGTGTCCCTCTGGGTGTGACCTTTCATTGTGAGCGTGGCTCTGGCAGCTGGACAATCATTCAGAGATAACGAGGCGACACCACAGTTCTCAGTGCCTGTGTTTGGTTGGTCCTGTCTGCGGTTAGCATGAATTTATTAATACCAGCAGTCATTCTTTGCCATTCTATTATTTTCCAGTGTGATTAATGGTGAGCCTGTGGATGAAAGGAGCTTTACAATAGCAAGCAATCATTTAAGTCATGCTTTGGCTGCCTCCAGCTGCCTGTTCAAGTAGAAACCAACTCCTCAAGGTGGAAAGTAAACGGTAGATGTAGAATTTAAGTACCAGGAGGTGGTAAAGTGGGAAAGAAGGTTCCGAGGAGGACTGAGCCTGTTTGCCCACTGAAGGTGGACCTTCTGGAACAGCCCTGGGGCAATGGCGAGGGTTGGCCATCTTGTTTGCAATTCGCAGGGACTACTGGTACTCAGAGTCCTCCCAGAGAGACACCTAAGCCAGGAGAAATAACAGCTACAAGGGAGGGAGGAGGGAGCAGGAGAGGCAGAGAGGAGGAGTCATAAAGACAAAGTGGGTTTTTGTTGCAAAGTGATAGAATACCACAGGAATAGAAGTTTGCTCGCTGACCTCAGTCTGAGGTCTTCTATCCAGAACACTTGTTAAGAAGAGCAAGAATCGGTTCTCCTTTTCTATCAATTTCTGGAGATAACAATACAGAAGACAATGAAAGTGCTTTGATGTTGCCAGAATTGCTCTGGAGATCTTTAGCTCTTGGAAGAGCACAGACATCAGGCTTGGAGAGACTTTCGTTTGGGAAGTAGAGCTGGTTCCGCTGGAGAGACGGGATAGCCCTGCGGATGCCAGCTGCCACAGTCGGGCAGACGAAGGACAGGATTAAGGTTAGCTCAAAGGGTGTATTGTTGGTGAAAGCTATGTTAAAGGAAAAGTCCTTTCTCTTGTTAGAACACTCCAGAATTCCCTCTTGGTTTAGCTCTCCCTGTTGGCCCCAGGACCAGATGTGGTGGTAGCTGGTGGCAGATAATCAGGGAAGATGGGAAGAATCCCACGGTGCAGGTTTTGCCTCTAGTTCAGCCTTGGTAGGCTCTTCAGCTTCATGCTCAGTTTAGAGAGCAAACACCCTACAACCAGCACTGAAACTTTCCAGACTTCACTGAACAGGTTGGGAACAGAGATTGACTCTTTCCCCACCTCTTCAGGTGTACCTCAGGCAAATAACACAATTGCATAGATCCTGGCACCAGCGACAGCCATCAACAAGGGGCCTTGACTCATGGTTTGAAAAGTAGAAGATCCTATAGGGTTAAAAACGTGGATTTGGGAGTCTGAAAAAATCCAAGATCCCCTACTAATCCAGCTAATTACCTAGCCCGTGGGAGCCTCGATTTCTTTATCTGTGCGATGCGGGGCTCCTCTCACATGGGTTCTCAGGTAAGCTTATTAGAACCAGGCCTTGCATATTCTAAATGCACAACAAATAACTGCACTTGCATGATTGCTACACTTATTAATTTGAAAGACTAACGGGAAGGAATTTTGGCCCAAGCAGAGTGGATTCCAGATATTCGCCGGGCAGCCCCCCAACACCGAAGTCAAAGGCCCCTCAACAGTGTGTGACTGTGGTCACTGCAGACTGGGTGTTTGTGCCCCTTTGATCCATGTTTCACAAAATCTCCAGATATTATGTAAAAGTAAAATTTTAGCATGCTACTTCCTGCCCCCATCTTCGGTGTTCTGAAAAAAAAAAAGAGGCCCCCAAATCTCCCCGTTGGGGCCCCTGCGGACCCCCGGTCTGAGTCCCCCAGAATTCCGTAGCTCTCACTCGCTGCCAGAGCAACGCCAAGCTCCTGTGCTGGGTTCTGATTGGGTGGAAGCACTTGCCTGGTGCTGCTTGCAGAGGCCAGGCCCCTCCGACAGCGTCCTCCCTCTTTTCTTTTCCTCCCTTTGTCAGCTGGGGCCCTGCTGCTCAACCCAAACGCGGCCTCCCCTGTGAATGCTTGGCTTAGATCCAGCCAGTCACTCTCTCCATCGTGCCGGACCCTGGCGTTGCTCTCAGGCTGGGCTTATCTCGTAGTATCGTGGGCGGTCGCTGCCCTGTTCCCTTCTCTGTGGCCCATCTTGCTGACCTCTCTGCAGAATCCAGGGCCTGATAACCGAAAGTGTTCAGCAAGTCAGTTGAATGAGAATGCGTGCTTCCCTCGCATGTGCCCTATGCATAGGAAACTGAGCTCCGGCCAGCCCTGACACCAGCTGTGCTTCCGCCGCTCCAGCGGCTCAGGCCCTCCCAGGGTCTGGGACACCCATCCCCGATTCCCCTGCCTGTCCAGCTCCTATCTGTCTTTGGAGCCCTGGCCAGATGTGCTGCCGTGTGAATATTGTTCAGTCCTACTTGTGACATGTCTGCTTCCCCTGACCATCTCTGGGCCCCTAAGAATAGGGGCTAGGTCTTTCATCTCTGGAGTCCTGGTCAAGTGCCTGCAACATGAGATTTACTCCATAAGTGCCTGTTGAGTTTACAAATGAAAGATATACATACACTTAATAACCTCATCCTTCACTCAGGACTCATTGGGTACTGGTGCTTTAGTTGCCTTTGTGTGTCTTAGACTTGAAATTACTTTTAGTACCTGTCCCAGGGCTGGAGATTTAATAGCCCCATCATAAACATTTTTGGTTACATAAGGATTTCCTTAATAGTGTATGTTACAGCTTATATTTTGCCATTCTTAAATGCATTAAAGTTTTGCCAAAAGTGAAAGACAAATGCTTCCCTTATACTTTCACATAAAGGCTGTCTCGGAGAAGCAGAATCGTAACCATCAGAGAGAAGTGGATGAACACGCGAGTGAGCAGTGCCGCTGGGCGGCAGGGAAGTGGCTCGGCACTAGGGGTCCCTCTCTCCTTGTGATCCGGTGACCCTGCCCAGGGTCCTCGCCAGCTCCTGTGGCTTCTGACTTGGAACAAAAAGTGAGGAGCAAAGGAAATTTGAACCAGTGAATTCTCTGTGGCGTGGCAAATTAGATCTTACACATGAGGCCTGCGCTGCTGCGGCCCTGGCCAGGGCCACAAGAAAAGAGCTATTTTCTTCTCCCCAATCTTAGTCCCAGCTCAATTTTATTTTATTTATATCTTGCTCTTTAATTAACCATGTGACTTTATTCAGATCGTTTTATCTCACCCTCATCTGGGAGGCAAACTGTGTCTAGCTGCTGGTTTTGCGCTGAAATATCACTGGAAAGAATAAGCAAGGAATGGTACTCCCTGTTCCACAGAGTGGCGTGTCCAGGACAAAGCTGAAACAGTGGAGTCACGAGACTGATGTCTTGTACTCAAGGGAGAGCAGTCCACGGATGGGGGAGCATGGCACCTCACAGGCAGTGGAGACTTTCCGAGGATTTTGGGAAGAGTGACCTTTATGGAGCGTTGGAAGCAGCAACTCAGAAACTGGGCAGGGCGGACCGGGAGGCTGGGATTTCCTCGTGAGGCCAGCAGGCCCTGTTTCCGGGGTTGGGGAGCCAGCGCAGGCTCAGCTGGGGGCTGTGGTGAGTGCTGTCAGGTCTCCTTGACTGGTGCTCCCTCTACGTGCAAGCTGACTTAGGTTTACATTTGCAACAGGGGCTAGGCCCCTGGGGGGCCTCCGCTAAGTCGGTTCCCGTACGTGAACTCACTCCATCGGGCATGAAGAATATGAGAATAAACTCAGGGACACCAGGGGCCTGTAGCTCAGGCTGTGCCTTGTCTAGCACAGGGTTCTACTCCCAGGGGTCGGGGCTCCTCGCAGCCACAAAGCACCCTCGTTCTTCACATGCCACTAGCAAGTGCCGGAGAGGAAAACCTCGGTGGTTATGTTATTTTTTCCTCCAAGAATCAGTAACTCATAAGCAATAAGTAGAGGAGCCCATGAAAAGGCTAACCGCTGCTTATGAAGTGAGAAACAGAAAATTTAACTCATGTTGGGAAATAAAGAATAGAAAGATGACATTCAACGAACTAAACTTCAGGGTTTTGCCATGGTGGCGATGGAGTAGTGGGGAGGAGGGCGGGAGGAGAAAGGACAGCTGTGGAATCGTGGTAGCTGAAGCAAGTGCAGCCTTTCCAGGACTGAACCTGTAGGAACGAAGGCAGCATCGCAGGCAGAGGAGCAGAGAGCCTGCCCCCCTGCTCCTGACGAGAGGGGCCCCCACCCTTCCCCACTAGGTGCCCACCCACAGCACTCTGTGTCTGCAGACACACAGGGGCAGCCTGGGCCACCCTACAGAGCCCCAAACTGGGGTGGGGGTCCGTGCCAGCCCTGGAAAGGGCTTGAGCTCTGGGACTTGGATGGGGAGGGACATCCTCTCAGCCTAGTGAATATCCCTGTCCACCCGAGGGCCTCAGCGGGGGAAGGACCAGCTAAGGACCCTGGCGGGGGCCCTGGTTGCCCAGGTGGAAGGCGACACTGGGTTGTCTGCAGGTTTCCATTCCTGGCTCCTTCATCTTCTGGTTCCATGTCCAGGGGCCCCCTGAGCTGGAGCCTTCCCAACTCAGGACCAAGGAATATCCTGCAACTGATCTGACCGAAGTTGCCTTTCTCATATCCAGTGGCTGAGTCCTCGAGGGTTTTTGCCAAATCCACTGGCTTTGGGCTCGGCACAGAATATGAGTAGCAAAGGAAATTTGACCCAGCAAGTGCTTGGTCAAGGTGGGCTTTCTTCTGCTGGAGACTTGGGACCCGGTTTGGAAGTGATAGAAAATTGTATGAGTTATAGGGCAATTCTGCATAGTCACCGGTGCCCTGACTTGTTCGAAAGTGATTTTTGACTAGTCACAGAATGGATTACACTAAGAGATGAGCCCACACACATCAGGGGTCTGTGCTGAGTGCTTTTGAGTGGGTTTTACCACCATAGTCCAAACAATGACTTGGGAGTGTGAAGAGCCAGAGAATAAGAAAGGCGGAGGTGGGGGGGGTGGGGTCGGAGGGACACAGACACACCCTCCTGTTGGGCGCAGTGCTCCCGATGTTTCTGACACCTCCGTTTCAGAAGCCGAATGTCACACTACAGGTGGGTTTGCCAGCCTGGAACTCTCCTTGGGGTTTGGCAGAGCCTCTTAGCTGGCTGTGACCTGGCCACAGATTGGGAGGAAGTTCATGTGTTTCACATGTTATTGGCAACTCTGGGCCCACCCACAGTAGTGAAATAACTCAGAAAATTCTCACTGCTGTTATTCTCCCTACAAAAAGACACCACTCAGAGACGTCTGCCATTTACGAATCAACGAGTAGGCCCACCTGCGAATTGCTAATGGCTTAAAACTTTGGGGAAAGAAAGCTCAAAACCTGACAATGGCATTGATTTAGGGAGAGGCGGTGTGCAGCCCTGGACCTAGAGTGAGCTGAATTCCCCGGCATCTCGTATTTTGTTTGGTGATGACCACGCACAATCCCCTCTGAGGTGCACAGATTCTGAAATGGAATCCAATTAACCTTTAGCAGCATTTCAGCGGGGAGGCCGGAAAGCGGATTTGTTTCATCTAATTCCACAGTCATCACGATGCTAATAGATGATCGCACATTGAGGGGCCTAATCATCGTTGCGTTTTTATAGCCTGGTAGTGAACTTCTCCACTTTACTGCAGCCCAGAAGGAGGGCTGGAGTCTCCAGGCAGGGCGCTTCCTCCTCCTGAGGTGCCCAGAAACTGCCTTCCTGCCCTGGGGTCTCCTCGCCCTGGGACTACAGCAAAAACAACAGTTAAGCTTTCCTGAGAAGAGCGTCTGTTTCAAAACATAACAATCGCTTTCCTATATCAAATGCATTTCTTTGGAAGGTGCAGTAGAGCCTCTGTTGTGCCGGTAACTAAAAAATATGTATTTCTGGGAGATCGGGGTAGTCTGCTTATAAAGTGTTGTGTAGCAAATTGCCCCCAAACTTTAGTGGCCTAGACAACCATATTCACTTACGATCATTGCATTGATTTGCTAGGGCTGCCATGACAAGGTACCACAGATAGGGCCGCTTAAACAACAGAAATTTGTTTTCTCAGTGTTCTGGAGCTGGAAGTCGGAGATCAAGGTGTGGGCCGGGTTGGCTTCTTCTGAGGCCCCTCTCCTTGGTCTCTGCCTGCATCCGCATTCGGCCTTTCCTCTGTGTGTGTCTGGGCCCTGATCTCCTCTCTGGGTAAGGGCACCAGTCACAGTGGAGCAGAGCCCACCCGTTGACCTCATTTTAACTTAATTACCACTTTAAATGCCCTCTCTTCAAATACAGTCACACTTCAATGTACAAATTTTGGGGGGACACAATCAGCCCGTTATCGACATCAGCGCACCATTTGGACAGGGGGCAGCAGGGACGGCTGGTTTCTGCTCCACAGTGCCTGGGCCCCAGCTGGGATGACAGGACAGTGGAGGCCACCTGCATGCCTCCTCTTTCTGCTCCATCTCTCCACCCGCGTGCTGTCTCTAGAGTAGGCAGCTTCAGGGCAGCTGCGCTTCCTCCAGGCTGAGTCAGGGCCTTTGCAACCCAGCCAGGGAAGTCACCATTGTCAACCCCCCTTTATTCTGTGGGTCACACAGGGCAGCCTCAATTCAATGTCCTTTTGGCTGCAGGCTCTGCCATCACCTTCCTGCCTCTCCCAGCCTCATCCAGACAATTCCTGCCAGCTTCTGGAGTCTCACTGCTCCCGACTGGCTCTGGGATGCTCTGGTTCCTCCGTGCTTCTGTGCGCATCTCCATCAGTTCAGCCAACATTTCTAGAGCAGCCATTATAGGCCAGATAGATATTTTCCTTCTTTGACAAGCTCAAGGTCTAGGACCCATAAACAGAGTTTCAACGAGTTACTGAAATGCTGTCAGGGACAGGATGTGAATCAGAAAAGGGTGTGTGGACGCTTCATTGTCCAGACCCCTATAGGGCTGTGGGGAGCGAGCCAGGGCCAGCTTTGACTGAGGCCGTGAGGAGTGCAGTGTGGACTACCGGGGGCCATGCAGCTGGGGTTCTGGGGTGAGAGGTGCAGGTGTGAGGTGGTGGGTGTGGACTCAAATGGGGCCAGAGGAGGGGCCATCCAAGGACTCGGGAGCCTGGGAAGGTTTTCTGAAGAGATATGAATGGTTACTTCTGCGTTCATACACACTGCTGGGAGGGCTGAGTAGAGGGATTGGAGCGGGGTTGTCAGGAGCCCGGAAATCTGTTGGGAGACTCTCGTGAGAGTCCAGGTCATCATGAGTCTGACCTAGGGCTGTGATCAGAGCGACGAGGAAGAGGGCAAGATTTGAGAAATGTTTTCTAACTAAATTCACCAGGGCTCAGCTGCTGGTGTGGGGGTGAGTGGCGGTAGGAGGGTGTGTGAGTGAGTGTTGGCGGTGGGTTCTAGGTGCTGCTGTTTTGCCTACTTCCAGCCAGTGTTCTCTCTTTGTCCCTCCCACTACTGCTGCTGTCTTCTCAAGCTTCCTTCCCTTTCTGGAGGAGTCCCTCCGGCCAGGCGGCCACGCTCTCCCCTCCAGTGGAACCTCCCCTCCACAGGACACCCATCCTAATTTGGCTGAGAAGAGAGGCCCATCCCCTTGCCAGGAAGTCCCTCTTTACCCAAGCTGCCCACTAATTCAAGTATCCCCTTGGTGCATCCCTTCTACTTTAATTTTAGTTTACAACTACTTAATTTACAATTGTGTGTCTGTGAGTAAAATGCTTACTTCGATAAAGAAATTCATTCCAAATGGTTTATTATTTCTTTGCATGGTTTATTGATTTAAAAAAAATAACCTTTTTATTTTGGAAGAATGTCAGATTTACAGAAAAGTTGCAAAGCCGGTATAGAGAGTTCCCGCAGCTATTTTAGCTTTCTTTAATGGTACCATCTTACAGTAGCGTGGTACGTTGGTCCACACCAAGAAAGCAACCCTGGTACATTGCTGTTAACTGCACACCCGAGTTTATCTGGATTTCACCTGTTTTGCCTTTACTGCTTTTTCTCTGTTCCAGATTCCAGTCGATCCAGGATGCCACGTCACTCTCAGTGGTGTTTCCTCCGTGTCCTCTTGTCTGGGACCGTTTCCAGTCTTTGTTTCTCATGACCTTGAGAGTTTAAGGACTACTGGTCAGGTATTTGGTAGAAAGGCCCTTAATTTGAGTTTGTCTGAGTTGTGGATCTTTGGGAGAAAGACTGCAGAGGTGAAGTTCCCTTCTCGTCCCGTCGTGTCAGAGGCACGTGACCTCCGCTCAGCAGCATGGATGAGGCGGACCCCGTCCCCGAGACTGGGTGCCGTTAGCCAGGCATCCCCACTGTAGAATTACTCTTTTACCTCTTGTTCTGGTCTAATTTTGGGGAAGTGATACAATGCATGACTTAAAATGCAGGATGTCTTTTCTTCCTTCCGTCTTCAGGACTTCAGTGCTGAGCTTGCTGATGGCTGTCACTCAAGCATTCACACTCCATTACAGCGTCTGCTGAGCTCCAGTTGTCCACAACCAAGCACTGACTCGCGGGCAGCCTGTCCTCCATGGGAGGCGACGCTGCACGGTGCGCAGATAACGAACCTCATGGTTGGAACTGGTTTCCCCTCCTGGCTTTCCCATTAGTCATTGCGTGACCTAGAACATACGACTTAACCTCTCTGGTCAGTTTTCCTTCCTTTAAGATAAGATTTCTATAAGCCTCAAGGGCACATGAATTGGAGTTCACATCTGAGTAGGGGATTCAGTATTTGAAGCACTATCTGAATTGGGGGAATATTCTTCATTCTCCATCCCTACAGAAGGAGAGGCCATTCTGGGGCAGAACAACTTTTTTTTTTTTTTTTAACTATTTCTTCCCTGTTGCTACTTGGAAACCTGCATTTTCTTCTCTTTAAGATACCCCTCATGTTAACCCCGCATTACATTTTGTCTCTGAATATTTTGCCTTCAGATTCTCCCAGATGACATACAGCATCTCTGTGGTTTTAGTTTCTCACCTGATCGGGATGTGAAGGAGGGTCCCAAGACCCGAATGTCTGTCTGAATGTGATGAGAGGACAGGAGCTCTCTGAGAGGAAACGGAAGGAAGCTCCCTGGACCAACATTGAGAGAGAAAGTTCTGGAAGAATGCCCGTGAACTCTGACTCTCCGGCTCCTGTTCTCCTAGCCTCGTGCACACAGGATATGGTCTGCACACGTCAAGTTTGCTTCTTCATGGCCAGGTCTTGGTCAGAATGTCCACATGGCTGTGGACATCCATGGTTCCCAGGGTGTCCATCCGTCGTCATATCAACAAAATCTCCTTGGAACACTTGGGGCCAGATTGGTTTCAATCTTTAACTTACCTTAGGAGCCCAGAGGACTCCACCTATGGAGTAAAGAGCCCTGGCAGGGGCACAGTGGCCACTTGGCAAGGTTTTCAGGAGGATTAAATGAGGCTTCTTTCATTTTTCTGAAGGGCCTGGTACCTGGTAAGTGATAAACCAATGTTCATTTCTTTCCCCTTACGGTCTTATGATAATTTGGGGTCTTAATTTCTTTTTTAAAAATAAGATTTCCCAATTCTACTTCCCTAGAAATTTCAGAGAGTTTATTTTAGGTTTAGATACAGTTTATAATTCTATGTAATAGATGGACCAACGAACTACAGTTTAGCAGGGTCGGGCCAATGCAGTCACACCAAAGGAATTTGAAAACTGACTTGTGAAAAATCCTTTCCTTGATTACAGCAACTGTATTTTTTCAGTCAGGGGGAAAACAAGTCACAAGAAAGTGTACAAATGGTTCCCAAAGAAACGATGAAATCCATAGGGAAGGATGTCAGGAGGCCATTCTGACTGCCAATGGAAAAGAATAAACACTACGGTCTGTCCTGAATCCAAAGCTTAGCTTTTGGAAAATAAAGATTTATGATGTGGGTGTAAATAGTGATGAATCACTTGGCGATTCATGTTTTCTGGCCCAACATGTCAAAAGTAACGAGCTGCAGTGTGTCCCAGAGTTCATCTGGTCGTAAGCTCTCCATATAAAATGTGGAATAGATGGAACACAATTTGTCTGAGTCTTTGCACAACTCTCTTCCAATTACCGCTCTTCTGTCCCTGTCTCAGTGAAAATAAATGGTCTGATAATTACAGCCGCAGATACAGTCTCGCAGCCCGCGCTTCCCTGGCCGTCGCCAGCCTGTGTGTCTAATGGGGTCGCATTATGAGTCATAACTCAAATTATATTGTCTCCTACTAATGCCCCGGCTCCTCTGCTCCCCCAGGACCTCCATTTCAGTGCAATGCTCCCCAGCACATGTCAGGAGCTCCCGGGGGCTGCCTTACTTGCCCTTGAGTAAGGCTGCTCTTTGACGTACTGTCCCTGTTCAGAGCAGGCAGTGTCTCCCTGGGCACATCTGATGTCCCACTGTTTTTCCTGGGCCTTATGGTCTTCCACCAATACCAAGGCATCTGTCTCTGGGCACTGCTCCCAATTCACTGGAGCACTCCTGGTACCAAGCTGTGTACCGAGGTCTGTGGCAAGATAGGGGAGAATCGACACCTCTCTCCCTGTTACTCTATGTTGTGCGTGTGTGTGCAGTCAGGCATGCTTGTGCCATGAAGTTCTGCAACTATTTTAATGAAATAGCCAGTCTGATTTTACCCACGTCCTTCTTTCTCCCTCAGACCCTAGTAAGAGCCAGTGTGCCCTTCCCATGAACCCCGCTCTCCATGCCTGGCTCCCTTCCCCCCTAGAATGACTGAGTTCTCTCCCAGGAAATGCCAGCGCCGGCACCAGTAGCGAGTCTGTCCCACCAGTCAAGCCCAACAGATATCCCAGCCAAAACTCGAGCTGGGACCTGCACTTCATTTTATTTCAATGAAATAGTTGTAGTCCTTTTGCAAAGGTTTTCATGGTTACCACTAGTCCCTTCTTGGATGGAGGAGAAGAGAGCCCTGTGGAATTGGGGCAGTGTGGCATTTCTCCTGGTGAGCCCCCAGGGCATGCCTAATGATGGTTTGGAACCTTGACCCTGGCTGTGTTGCTTGACCTGTCCAGTGGACAGCCGACCCCATCCATTCTCTTCTCTCTCCAGCCGGCTCTGTTAGGAGTGCGGTCTGTGTCCGAGGAAAGCCGCTGTGGGCCATACAGGTGCAATGTTCCTTCCTGCAGGGAGTTCTGAAGAAACGTAGGGACAGAGTACCTACCTGACATATTCTGATTTCTATTGCTCTTTAGGCAATTTTATTTACATGTCTAACAAGAGAAAAAAAAAGCGTATTATGGATAAAGAAATTGAGATAAAATATCCTAGGAAATTAAAACAAAACAAAACAAACCTTTGAGCCATGCCAGGGTACCTTTCTTATAATCTTCAGTCACCTGCTCTGGAAATGAACTTGAAGCAGAGATCAAAAATGGAGAAGATTTTATACCAAAAAAAACTGATGCCTGTTTCTTTCTGAAGTCTGGGCTCCGTTCCAGGGGTTCTGCACACACTGTCTGTCTTCTTCCAGGATGACTTCATGTCATACTGTTGGTTTCCAAGAGCCATGAAGGACACAAGCCCAGGTCACAGATGGCTGGCCTGTGAGTCATGCCTCCGGTTCCAAGATCTCACTGTGTGGAAGATTGATGGGTGCTTCGGGAAGACTGCACTCGCCTTCCCAGAGGTTACCATGGAACCAGATAAACCAAGCAGAGATTATTTTTTTTGAAAATTGCACGAACCATGCTATTATAGCAATAACAGAGATTTGGGAAAAAGTCCCCAGAATTCCAGTTCCCAATAAATAACTATTTTATTTTTTCTGTACTTATTCACTCATAGTATATAAAAAGCAAAAATGCAAAAAACAAACGAACCCCAAAATGTATTAAGCAAAAATGGTCGAGACTTGGAGTGAATGAATGCGTTAAATTGACCAAACATACATATAAATAAAGCTACTTGGGTGAAAAGCTATAGTAATATTAGATCAGCCTAACTTATCCAAAGGGATTGAAGAAAACAAAATCAGAAAAATCTTTGTTATTTTTACACATCTTGCCTGAGTCTCCTTTTGCCTCAGAGAAAGAAGGATCTTAAATAATTTTATTTTAAAGAAAAACAATCAGTTTGTTGCCTGTTAAGAACTTATTTTCTGATTATAAAATTAATATATACCTATGGTAGAAAATCAGTAAAAATAAGAAAAAAATTAAAATCACTTGTAATTTCTCCACTAGGCCTGACAGTACTATTTTGTTTATTTTTAACAGTGTTTGCTGTGTGTGTGCACTTTATAAACTGGGTTTGGGCGTGCTCTGCCGACACTTTCCTTCTCCTCTTTTCATCTATTACTGTTTCCATAGTGTTTCTGCAGTGCCACACGTGGAAGGCATCATTTTAAATGGCCGCAGGATAGTTCATCGCAAACAGAGTTCTGTTGCCGGACATCTGATTCCAACATTTGTAATCACAAATGCCCCTTCAATGAACAAGTTTGTACACTGATCTTTGCTTGAATTTCAGATAAATTCCTTAGGGAAGAAGCTTAGAAGACAATCTGCTCTTAGCTCGAAAGTTGATATTCTTTGTTGTTGCTTTTTAAAATGTTTAAATTCTTTTTCTTATAGTTTGATGGTTATCATAGGTTTCACAGCACAGTCTTTGAGTTCTCACAGCCTAATTAATAACTGATGCTTTTAGCTCTTCTTGGAGAAAACAAGGTCCTTACAACACTTTCCTAAATTTAACCTTAACCAACTTATATGTGATCACTGACTGCTGTATATATTTTTTAAATTTTATATCCCACAGAAATTTTTTGCTTGTTTTTAAAAGTCAAAAATGATTAATTTTTACTCACATATTGATGTTTTTCTTTCTAAAAATATATTTTATTGATTATGCTATTACAGTTGTCTCGTTTTTTTCTCCCCTTTATTCTCTTCTGCTCTATAACCCCCTCCCATCATCATTCCCCCACCTAGTTCATGTCCGTGGGTCATACATATAAGTTCTGTAGCTTCTCCATTTCCCATACTATTCTTAACCTCCCCCTGTCTATTTTGTACCTACCATTTATGTTTCTTATTCCCTGTACCTTTCCCCCATTCTCTCCCCTCCCTCTCCCCCCTGATAACCGTCCATGTGATCTCCATTTCTGTGATTCTGTTCCTGCTCTAGTTGTTTGCTTAGTTTGTTTGTTTTTTTAGGTTCAGCTGTTGATAGTTTTGAGTTTGTTGTCATTTTACTGTTCATATTTTTTAGCTTCTTCTTTTTCTTAGATAAGTCCCTTTAACATTTCATATAATAAAGGTTTGGTGATAATGAACTCCTTGAACTTGACCTTATCTGAGAAGCACTTTATCTGCCCTCCCACTCTAAATGATAGCTTTGCTGGATAGAGTAATCTTGGATGTAGGTCCTTGCCTTTCATGACTCGATATATTTCTTTCCAGTCTCTTCTTGCCTGCAAGGTTTCTTTTGAGACATCAGCTGACAGTCTTATGGGAACTCCTTTGTAGATAACTGTCTCCTTTTCTCTTGCTGCTTTTAAGATTCTCTCCTTATCTTTAATCTTGGGTAATGGAATTATGATGTGCCTTGGTGTGTTCCTCCTTGGGTCCAACTTCTTTGGGACTCTGAGCTTCCTGGACTTCCTGGAAGTCTATTTCCTTTGCAAGATTAGGGAATTTCTCTTTCATTATGTTTGCAAAGAAGTTTTCAATTTCTTGCTCTTTCTCTTCTCCTTTGGGCACCCCTGATTTGGATGTTGAAATGTTCAAAGATGTCCTCAAAGTTCCTAAGCCTCTCCTCATTTTTTGAATTCATTTTTCTTCATTCTATTCTGGTTGAATCTTTATTTTTTCTTTCTGGTCCAAATCGTTGATTTGAGTCCTGATTTCCTTCCCATCACTGTTGGTTCCCTTTACACTTTCCTTTATTTCACTTTACATAGCCTTCACTTCTTCCTCTATTTTGTGACCGTACTCAACCATTTCTGTGAGCATCCTGATCACCAGTGTTTTGAACTGTGCATCTGATAGGTTGACTATCTCTTCATCACTTAGTTGTGTTTTTTCTGGAGCTTTGATCTGTTCTTTCATTTGGGCCATATATATTTTTTTTTTTGTCTCACGTGCCTGTTACGTAGCAAGGGGTGGAGCCTTAAGCATCTGCCAGGGTGGGGCAACACACTTCACTGTCACTGTGTGTGGCCCTGTATGTGGGGGAGGGGTGGGAGAGGGAACAATGCTGCTTGCTCAGGTCTCTGCCGGCTTTCAGTCACTTCCCCTGCTACCCACAATCAAATTGGGCCCTTCTGGTGCTGATTCCCAGGTGAGCGGTCTTGCGCATGTGTTCTAGGACCCTGTGGGTCTCTACAACGAACTCTCCTGTGAGGCTGGGAGTTTTTCCTGCTGCCACAACCCCCACAGGTTTTTTCAGTCAGAGGTTTGGAAGCTTTATTTCCCTGCACTGGAACCCTGGGTTGTGTAGTCTGTCTCACTCCCTGGTTGTTCTTCCTGGTTTATCTGCAGGCAAATGTGGGACTTCCCAGTCTGCCAGCCGCCACCTCTTCTTTCCGGGTCCTCCAGCAACTGCCTTGCTGCGAGTTGTCTCTGCCCCAGTTACCCATCTCTGCCCTTCCTACAGGATTGTATGAATGTTTCTTCTTTAACTCCTTGGTTGTCAGGCTTCCATACAGTTCGATTTTCTGGTAGTTCTGGTTATTTTTTGTTTTTAAATTTGTCGTTGTCCTTCTTTTCATTGTGCGAGGAGGCAAAGTATATCTATCAACACCTCCATCTTGGCTAGAAGTCTAATATAGAATCTTATAGGTATGTTTCTCTTGTCTGATATTCTACTCAATTTTATTCAGGTTGTCTTATATATTCATATGCTAGGTTCATTTTTATAGTAAATTTACAAAATTATTTGTAGAAATAATAAGAGGCCTAGGATGATTTTATTTTCCTTTGCCAATAGGCTGGGAGGCACTAACATCTAAGATTTCCTTAATACATTTTCAGGGACTGAGATCATCCAGAAGCCTAAAAAGGCCCCCATACCTCCAGGTTTAAAGACCCTACTCCTAGGAAGTAGCTCTTTAAAGACCTAACCAAAAAGGGCATTCACCAGGACTTCTTCCTTTCAGGACTCTAGACCTTAAACCACTCTGTCAGTCAAAAGCAGTGCTCAGTCTTTCAGCTACATTCTTAGAAACTGGCAAACGCTTCTAGGAAAAATCAGTCCTAAATACCTGCTGATTTCCCCAGAGCTCTGTTCTCTCCCAGGTCCTGGTCTGGGACTTTTTCACTGACTTTTAGCTCTCTCCTCTTCCACCATGGTCCCTCTGCCTCCTTTTGAGTCCTAGAACAGCACCTGAGGGGACGCTGTGGACAAGCCATCACACAACGTTCATTTTACTCCACCTGAACTAATTTATCCACTTATATCCTGAATTTTAAGCTTCACTGTTATTTGTTTTTCTGCCTTAAAATTAAATCTAGTGAAATTCCATCCTCGTTGGCAATATCTTGATGCTTATGTCTTTGTCAAATCAGATTTGTCAGGTCTGTTTTAAGCCATGTGGGAGATTTCTAGTAGGGCTGGGTCCTTTGCCAGCCATTTGTATGTGCATGTGTGGGTATGTATTTTAAGAAAAGAATACTAGGTAACAACCAAGGATAACTAAAAGCAGAAAGTGTGAGGCCGATACCATAGCCTCGAGTATTAAAGCCAGCTGCCATCCTGGTCGGTGTCAGTTCTGATGTGTTCCAAATCCCCACAACACCACCGCTTTATTTTTCTCCATGTCCATCAGTCATGACTGACTTTCAGATCGACGGAGAAATGAAGCATGCTTTCAAGAAAGGAACGACATGAGCTCAAGTCTCTTTGCTGCTTTTCATCCCTGGGGCAGCACGACACATTTCCCAGAAAACCACGCCGGTGATATCTTAGCTAGGGTTTCACAATTTTACAAATGTTAGGGCCCGAGAGTGCAGAATTGCCTATGATATTAGGTTGGGCGCAACCTGACTTCGTCTCTTCCTTGTGCCTGATGAAATATCAGGCTGTCAATGGGAAGGAAAATAAAAAATTACAAGTAAAAGCAATTGCATTTTTTATTCTGCTTACTTTCCTTTAGCAGCGTACAGCAGGGTCCTGCACAAGTGAGGCCCGCTGGAGTGGGCTTGGGAGGGTGATAACATGGATGTGATAATTTGTAGTTTTAACTTGACCATTTCACATAAAATGTCATACGGTGTGCTTGAATGTGCTATTGTTATGTTACAGAATTACATGCTTAGAGCATGTAATAAAATATTTTGTAATAAAAGAGGGGCGTTATTTGTGATGGACCCTGTATATTCAGCAAGAAATGATGAAGCGGCAGCTGAGAGCATGCAGGGCTGGATGGAGAGGCCCGGCCACACCTGGGGCAGGCAGGTGGGGTTCTGTTTGAGGAATTACCTTACTCCAGTCATCACTTTGCTCTCCGTGCTGCCTGGTGCATTTGTTCCTGACCCATTGCAATTGTCTGGGGGAGGGTAGTGCTCAGTGCGAGCACGCTGCGCAGGGTGGAGGCAGCCCTACCCGTGTGGTGATGGAAATAGTCATCATGGCGGAGCTTGTCCAGTGCTGCCCTTCATGTCCACTCCCAGGCCTAGAACTTGGTGCCTTCTTCATATCCTGGTTTCCATCTTGTTCTCCATTAGTCCCTGACTAATTGTGAGTTGGTTTAAATGTAATCCCTGCAGGGACAGATATCCTGCAAATGTGCCAATGTCTAGCCCCCAGCTCCTGCTGATGGCCCCACTGGTGGGCACAATGCTACATGATGGGGATGCAGAAGTGAACAAAATGCCCCCTGCTTCATAGGAATTTACATTCTAGTGGGAATCTACAGTCTAGTGGGACTAATAACAAATGCATATGAAGGATGTAATCAGTGCTGTTTAAAAGCCTAGCTGACTCTTAGGGAGAGGGCCTCAGGAGGACCTGGCACTTTCTCTAGGGTGGTCAGGGAAGGACTCTGATAAGGCCACCTGTGAACAGAGACCCGAGGGAAGTGAGGGAGGCAGTGTGGATATACCTGCAGGAAGAGTGTCCTAGGTGAAGGCCTAAGGCAGGACTGTGCTTGGAGAGGTGGAGGACCTGCAAGGTAGCTGGTCGGGCGGGAGCAGGATGGGGGGGTAGGAGACAGGTGTAAGGGAGTCAGATGGCACAGTGCCTCGAAGGCCATTGTAAGGAATTTGAACTTTACTGAAGACAGACCTCCTTGGGAGGGGACTGATAGGATCCAATTGTGCTTTCACCTGCTCACTGGGCTGCTGACTGGAGAAGATGCCGTCCAGCGAGGGCAGCAGCAGGCAGACCAGTTAGCTTATTCCATTAGTTCTCGAATGTTCTGACAATTAGAATCCAGTGACTTTCTCTATTAGTCCCAATGAATGTATTCTTTTCTTAAATCCTGCTTCTTACCGATTCTCTGGTTTCTGGGGATTGACCGCGCCTTAGGCCCTGTGCCTGAACACTCTATTTCATATGTAGCCTGGAGCCCCAGGGCTTCCTTTTCTTACTGTCCCCACCGCCTCCCCTGGGAGGGGGAGAGTGGCCCTGGAGCCCAGGCCTCCTGTCCTGGGGCACGGACAGCAGAGCTCTGCCTGCTTCCTGTGCCATTCGCTATCTCTTTTACCTAAGAGAGTAGAATTGTAATAAATTCCGGGTGGGTTACACAAACCTAAAATAGCATTGTGAGTTTTAATCCCTCTATTTTTTCAAATTTTCAATACTCTGAACTACTTTAGTGTTCTGAAAAAATGTTACTATTAAAATTTTCCATAAAAGCCTGTGGATAAGAGGTACACAATTTCCCTGCATCTTCAGGCTCTGATATGAGTTGGTGTGGCATTGTGTATCAGGTCTTTATTTATAATTATGATAATTTGTCATTGTGGGTATGTTTTTAAAAACTTAGTTTTTTAAAAAATATTGCACTAGAATATTATTTATCTTGATTCCCATGTATTTCGGCACCCTATTATGTTTTGCACCCGAAGTGACCATTTGCTTTCCCCTAATTCCAATCCTGATGGAGTTGGGGGTCGATGAGAACGCAGGGTAGCAGCCCAGGTGTGGGAGCTGGTGGCTTGGGCAGGGGGTGGACATGGGGGTGGAGAACACGGTGAAAAGTGTGAATGAGTATAACCATGTAGGGTGGTGGCATTGTGGTTTCTTGTTGCTATGAGGATAGTAATTTGTTGGCTCTTTGCCTTCTTTGGAGATGTGGAGTCAAGATGTAGTTTGACTTTACTAGCATAGTTTTGCAAAAGCCCAGTTTTGGTATCACACATTCATTTTCCACTTTGGGCCAACTCTTTACACCCACAAAGCAGCAATTTTCTGGTAACAGTTTGGATCTTGGAATAGAAAGAAAATATATTCTGCAGGCAGCTCTCTTTCATAGCCAGGCTATGCAGACCAAATAAATGTGGCACTAAAGGCAGCTGATTGTAATCACGTCGAGGAAATAATCTATTCCATTAAAAAGACCTGCACCATAAATAAACCAACAGCTTCTGTTGCGTTTCAGGATTGTGTTCCATCTGAGGCCCACAAATGTGGCTGGGAACTCAGCCCATAGTGATTGCTACAAGCGTCTGATGAGTGATTTTTATTAAGTCTTCTAAATTTTAAATAGTGATAGGTGAGGGAATACAATAATGATACTCTGAGCATAGTTCCCACAGATACGATCATTCTGGCATGGATCGGGACATATTCTGATGATGTTTTTCCCCTGTTCATGAATTCTCTTGCTTTTTTCATCCCCCCCCCCACTTTTTTTTTTTTTAAGGAAGCTTATTCTAGTTTAAATGACATTCTCCCATGGAAAGAGTATGTGCAAATTATCTTTTGTTAGAAATGAAAGGGCATGTCATGAATGCTTTTCTACTGTAGGGTTTCAAAGAATGCATTTACTCTTCTGGACAGAGAAATAATTGGCTCTGAATTAACTATGCAATGAAAAGGTAAATGTAATTTTCATAGCAAAGATCCTCAAGTACTTAAACTTTCTGGTGCTGCTAAGGCAGGGCTGCCAGGCTTCCTTCTCTCTCCAGGTACCATGTAGTGACATGGGACATATTTAGAATCCTAAGAGAGTGTCGAACTTGGGGGCCACAATGGCAGTTACCAAATTGAGAGTGACCTTTTTATTTGATCCCTCTGCATTCATCTGGGATCCAGTTTTGGAGCTAACAACCATAAATACCCCAAGTAACATGTCTTAGGAGTGCTGGTGATATTAAATGCTGCTCTTTGTTGCCTTTATTCAACAAACATTTGTCCCAGGCTTGTAATGTGCCCTGTGTGGTGCTAGAGCTGGGCAGTAGGCCTGAAGGTGCAATCCCTAAAGGAGTGTTTTATTAACACCCGTGGATTTAAAACCTCGGGGTATATTTTTCGTGTGCATCTATTAGACTGTGCCTTACAGAGAGAATCCTGGGGCTCCAGATGGCAGCGAAGTCCCTGTCCTGGGCAGCTCAGGCTGCTCTACCAGAATACCACAGACTGAAGCTTAAACAGCAGACATGCATTTCTCCTGGTCGTGGAGGCTGGCAACCCAAGAACAACACCAGCAGACTTGGGCCCTGGTGACGGCCTGCAGACGGCACACAGTCATCTTGCTGTATGCTCACACAACGTCTTCCTTGTGTGTGAGAAGAGAGAGGAATCTCTCTGCCCTTTCTTCTATAAGGGCACTCATTCCATCATGAGGGACCCACCGAGCTATTTTCTCCCAAAGGCCCCACTTCCAAATACCATCACATTGGGTGTTAGGGTCTCAACATATGAATTTAAGAGGACACATTCAGTCCATAATAGTCTCCCTTGGAGAGGAAAACAGCCCAGGACCCCTTGAAGGGAGGCATGGTTGATTCCTGCCTGGGTGTGGAAGAATGGAGGGAGAATTACTCTGTGAGCAAACTCCTTCTTCCCTCTGGCCCTCAGACCCCTGCCCTGAGCAGGCCGGTGGAGAACTTCCAACCACAAGGAGAGGAGATGTATTCAGGCACTTGCTTCCAAGCCCAGGCCTGCTGGTGGCCGGAGTTTTCCCTCCCCCTGTTTAATCGGGGTGCACTGGGCCACTCTGTGCTCGGAGGTGACAGATGTCAGCTACTCACTATTATCTCTAAACTTCCACTCAATCTAAGCTTACTGCTTCTTTGCTTGTAAATCTTTTACTTCTCTTTCTCCTTCTGCTGTATTTCCAAAAGGAAAGAGTTATCCTGTTATCTATTAGAAGGAAGAAAGGCTTGCAGAAATGAAGCTGCCCACCCCCTACCCGAGCAGTGTGAGCTCTAGGCTCCTGGCCAGGCAGCTCACCCTCCTGCTGCCCCTCTTGGCGCCTGTCTCCTAGACCTGCCTCTCAGCTTCCTTCATTTGTCTTCCTAAGTCGTGAATGGGTCTGTGGCCACGTGACCAGCGTCCTTCAGAACAATGGGATTCTGCTTTCTCCTAGCAGCTGTTCTGCCCCCTCCCTCTCCTTTCCCTGGAGGCTTCCAAGAGTGTCTCTATATGCCAGAAGGAGGAATTCCAGATGTTTGCCTGCATTAGTGTGTGGTTCACTTTTAAAAGCCTTATCTATGCATTTGGCTGCATTCTATTCAGGTTCCCTCTCAAGCCTTCACTGGCAACAATAGACTCAGTGGCTGGAGGAGTTGCAGGGATGCCTGGTGGTCCAGGCCCAGTCATTTTCCCCTCCCCTCCAGCCTGCCCCGAGCTGAGGCTTTGGCTTGGGATATAGTTAGTGCCTTGTCCAAAGGGACGTGACAGAGGCTGTGGCAGAGCCTGGTCAGAGGAACTCATATCATGCACATGCATTTCTCTTTTCTCCTCATGACATAGAAAGGAGCTCAGAACAGTGGGAAGTACGCCAGGCCAGTGATCAGGAGGCCTGACTGCACATGCCAGCTTGGTCACTGACTCCCTGTGGGGTCCTGGGCAGCTCCTCTGGTCTCAGTTTCCTTTAGAACCGTGATGGTCAGCAGGGGCCAAGGTATTCCTGTTCCTTGACCTTCATTGGCTGCAGAAGCCTCCAGAATGCCACTACTGACTAGACCCAGGCACGCTCAAATCCTATGTCCGACCCCTCCTCATATAAAATGAGGGATAAAATATATCACTTGTTTTCCACAATTTTTACAGCACAATTCTTTCTTCAGGTGATCTCAGAGGTGGAAACCCCACATTCAAGTACAGTCCCTCATTATTCATGGAGTCGGCAAATTCGCCCACTTGTTGTAATTTATTTGTAAACCAAAATCGATATTCACGGTGAGTCGTTCACAGATATGCACAGACTGATGAATATTTAAATGGTCACATGTGCTCATCCCAGCTGATGTCGAGCAGGGCTGTGCCTTTTTGTTTCAACCCCATCGAGAGATGACCAGAGGATGGAAACGGGCGGGCGGTCAGCAGCGGGCAGTGCAAGCAGCCCCAGCCCTGTGGCCGGCTGACGGGGCTTGAATCCCGACTCTGGCACCTGTTAGTGGGGCAGCCTCGGCAAGTCACTTAACACGCTGAACCTTGTTTTCTTTTTTGTAAAAATAGAAAAGTAGAATCTACAAGATGAGTTTATTTTTAGGAGTTAAAATTGTAGTCTGTGTGAGATGTATGTGTATGTGCACACACGTACTTCCCCAGGAAATAATGGTTCAGAATTCACAAATTCAGCCCTGACAGTGTGCATCAGTTGGTTGGTGTCGTCCTGTGAAACAAAAGATCAGTTTGATTCCCTGTCAGGGCACATGCCTGAGGTGTGGGTTCGGTTCCCAGCTGGGGCATGTATGAGAGGCAATTGATCGATGTTTCTCTCTCACATCTATGTTTCCCTCCCTTTCTTTCTTCCTCCCTCCCCTTTCTAGAGGATCTACGATTTAAAAATAAATAAAATCTTAAAAAAAAAGCATTCACAAATTCAGAGTTCAGGAGACTTGACAAAACACGGCCACTGCAAATAACCAGGGTCTACTGTAAACCAGATGCTGAGTTGGCCTGGAACCCTGACCAGTGACTTTTCTCAGCCTGGAAGGGGGAGTGGGAATGTAGCTCAGCGAGGCCTGTCCATGAGACCCTAAGGAGCCCCTCTATGACTGTCATGCTGGGTGGGCTGGACCCTTCTAGTCTGAGGGGGAAACTCCACGGTTGGGCCAGGGAGGCAGACTGCTGTACTTGGAGGGTCACAGAGACTCGTTCCTTTCTGAAGATTTCCCACAGCTCTTCCAGGGAGGTCTCAGCTGAATCAAAGGACCCACTTCTACTCATGTGGTAAGGATATCAGATGCAGAAACTCCTCTGCACTTGGCTTTCTTTTCTGTTTCCTTTCCTGGAATAAATGTGACCATCTGAGCATTAAATGTCACAGTATGCGTGTATGTGTGTGCATGCATGTGTTTGTGTGCATGTTTACATGTTTGTCTATGTGAAAATGCGTGTTTGTGCATAAGTGAATGGATGCTTGTGCAAATGTGAACGTATGCACGTATGTGTGTTGGTGCACACGTGCACGCCTGCACACATTTGTGTGCACATGCATGTGTTTATAGGTATATGAATATGCACATGTGTGTGCATGCATAGCTGTGTGTATATGTTGTATATGTGTTGTTGCTCATATGTTTCTGCACATACATGTGTTTTAGACACCATTATGTATGTATGTGTTTATACATGGGTGTCCATATGTATTATGTTTCTACGTGCATCTGTTTGCATATGTGTGCATGTTTATATGTGTCCATGTGCATGTGCATTTGTGTGTATACATGTGAATGTGTGTTGGTGTGTGCACATGTGCATGTGTACGTATTGGAAGTGGAGTGTTATGATTTGAGGAGCAAAGACTCCAGCACAAGTGCCGAAGAGATGTGGACTTCCTCAGTGAGACAGCTTACACGGCTGGAACGGACTTCAAAGATGTCAAAATCCTTCCCTATCTCGGCATTTGAACCACGGCCCAGATGGTGTCTTCAGCATAATCAAAAAAGACAGATTCCCTCCCTTCCTTTTTTTAAAATCATCACTGGAGGATATGTTTTTTATTGATTTTAGAAAGGAAGGAAGAGAGAGAGTGAGGAACATTGATCGGCTGCCTCCCATACCCACCCCAACCAAGGCTCAAACCCACAACCTAGGTACGTGCCCTGATGGAGCATTGAACCCACAACCTTTCAGTGTGTGAGGCGATGTTCCATCCAACTGAGCCACCTGGCCAGGACCTCTCCCCTCTCTTCTATCACTCCTCTTCTCTCTTCGTCCTGCACCCCTCTCCCCTCCTGCACTGCTTCCTCTGTGATGGTTCCCTCTCCTGCCCAGGTTGCGGCTGGCTTTCTTTGTTGATAGCTGTTTGTGGCTTCAGAGCAAGCTCCTCCTGCACGTCTCTGCCCTGTGCCCAGCCTCATTCTCCTATTTCACTGATAGAGACGGGGGACCTTCGCTCATCCCCAGCAACCTCGTGGGGGTCATGGGCCAGTGGCACCAGCTTCTCCCTTTCCTTCCATGGCTCTTGGAGCCATCACTCAAAGCTAACCACACAGGAGAAAGTGGGTCGTCCAGGGGCAAAGCAGGACAATGAGCAGATGCAGCATCCTCAAATGGGGACACGCCTGCGCCAACACTATGGTGCGAAAGGACATATAGGGCACCGTGCTCTGATTCTCATTCATTTATTTTTAACATGACCGGTTGACTACGAGAGGGTCTAAAGCTTAGGTCCCATATTGGGGAGTAGATTAGGCACTGCTGCCCCTTTAATACTCATTTGTTTATTTGTGATAGATAATCACTGAGTGCCTACTATGTGCCAGGCACTGTTGTAGGTGGTCAGGATCCTGAGCTCTTCCCTGACTCAGTCACTCCAGAATTGCCGACTGGCTTTGGAGAATGGGACTGCATATTTGGGATCAACAAAACACTGTAATGTTTGGGGTCCAGACTGACCATTAAGAAAACCCCCAGATTATGTCTCCCTCCCTCTTTCAGCAACCTTCAAGGTCAGGAGTCCCTGGCTGCCAGGGCCTCAGGTGTGGCGATCCGTCACTCTTGCTGGGAAGGGGCCAAGCTGACTGTCTCCACATCCTCTATGCTAACCGCTCCGGCCAGAAATGCTCAACTTCTGTTTTGTTAGCAATTTTCAGGACTTTATTCTGCAAAAATTTTATAAGGTTTTGTTTGTTTGTTTTGTTTCATTTTAAAGGTGGAGAACCCACTCTCCTGCTTTCTCAGCTTCGGATTTGGGAGGAGAAACAAAGTCTAACCGATGGCCACGCACCTTGTTGCTGCCCCACTCGTTTCCGGGGGCGGGGGCTAGGGGTAATGAGGACAGGTACCGGTTTGCATAGAGACCCCTTCAGATATTTAAACTGGTCTTATATAAGGTGTGTCATTAGATATGCCTTTCCTTTCTCTCGTGATTATAGTAACAACGAACAAAACAGTGACTGCCATTTCTGGAAGAAAGGAACAAGAGTTTAGAGCACATTTAAATGGATGGTTTCTATGTGAAAATAGAGTAGGTTGCAAGAACGTATTTTTTTCTATAACATATGTTATTTTTTAAAAGTTCATATAGATTTGGGCCTTCAACATATCAATAATTAGACAGGATAATCAAATAAATATTGCAGCAATCACCCTCCTTCTTCCTTTCCCACACGGGCACTTTGGCATGTGCTCTTGGAATGGCCGACAAATCTGTTTACCGCTGAAAAATAAACTGCTTTTCTAACCCCCAGGGGCACCCACACAGTGTCCATTCTCATAAGAAAACCTAAAATATATCCTTTGATTAAAGGGAAATGTCAACAAGGGGACATATTTGGCTTTTCTCCTGACTGCTGCCAGTAGCCTTAAAGCAAAGGTTGAGACCATGAGAAATTACAAGCCGCCCACAGAAAATGCCCCGAGTCCCTCAGCACTTTGTAACACAGCCCCCTGAAGGTACACGTTGCACAGAAGCAGATTTACCGACAGATCTGAATTCCATGGCTACTTGTTTCCTTCCTCATTCAAAATACTTTTCTTTGTTAACTTAAAAATTATTATAATATGATTCAGATATAAAAAGATTTACGTTAGTATCTATGTTTAAGGTATGGAGGTTCATTTGGGTGTCAGAATATGTTCCCCACCGAAAGCTCTGAAGATGTTTTTATATAAAATTTTTAAAGTTTTGCTTTTTACAATGAATTCTCCATTTCGCCTGGAATTCATTTTTGTGTGTATTGTGAAGTACAGGTGAAACGTTATTTCCCAAATGCGTAACAAGTATTCCCCCCCACTTTTGTGTAACCCATTCTGTCCCCACCGCCTGCAGTACAATGTCTGGGCTTTCTTTGATACCGCACTGGTTTAAAGACTTCCCTCCCACTCACGCCCAGGCACGGAGGGTGAGGTTTACTATCGAACCCCTCAGTTCACGACACATCCTTGTTATCGGTTCACGCGAGCTCCTCTGCTGTCCACCCTCTCTGTCTTTCTCCTCCTCCCTTCCCTTCCTTCCCTCTTACTTCCACTGCCCGCTCTTCCTTGCCTCCCTTCCCCATAGGCCATCTTTCTAAACAATGTAATGTGTGCTCTTTTGCTTCTGTGTGTATATGTTCTATCAAAATATATTTACACGTATGTGTGTATGTATGTATGTATGTGTGCGCACACACACACACACAACCAGCTTTACTGAGCTACCATTGATGATAAGATTCACCCTTTTGAAGTGTACAGGCCGTTGAGTTTCAGCAAATGTACATAACCGTGTAACCACCGCGGCAATCAAGGCACAGAATATTTCCATCGCCCCAAACAGTTACTCCGTGGGTCTTTGTATCCAGTCCCTTTCTTCTTCCCCCGGCCCCTGGCAACAACTGATTTGCTTTCTGTCTCTCTATTTTTTTTTTTTCAGAATTAAATTAAATGTAATAATGTCGTAGTCTAGTGTATCTGACTTTTCTGCTTGGCATAATGCTCTTGAGATTTACCCACGTTGTCATCTGCGTCAGTAATTCATTCCTTTTCATTGCTTAGTAGGATTCCATGTATAAATTTATCACTGTTTGTTTATTCACTCACTGATTGACTGATGTCTGAACGGTTTCCAGTTTTGGTACTGTGAATAAAACAGCTATCATTACTATGCACAAGAGTTTGGGTGGGCATATTTTAGGTAAATATCTAGAAAGAGGATTTCTTGGTTACATGGTAAGTATATATATTTAACTTGATTAAAAAATTGTCAGTGTTTTTCAGAGTGGTTGTATAATGCAAATTTTCACCAGCAAAGAATGAGAATTCTGTTTTTTTTGTACCCTCACCAATAAAAATATTGTCAGTCTTTAAAATTTGCCATTCTAGTGGTTATGTTGTGGTATCATCTTGTATTTTAATTTGCATTTCTGTAATGATGAGTAATGTTGAACTTTCTTTCATGAGCTGTTTACCATTCTTATTTTTATATTTATTTATTTACTTACTTTTGTTTATTTTTATTGTATATTTCCCACTACCATTTATCCTCCTTATACCCTTTCCTGCCTCCACCCGCCCCGCTCCCTCCCCACACTCACCACACGGCTGTCCACGTCCATAAGTCCTTTTTCACTTCTGCTTGAGCTTAAGGCTGGGAAGGTTAAAATCTCTTGCTTATTTTTTTTTTTTTAATGTTTATTTCCTTTTTCTTATTGAATTGTAAAAGTTCACTCTAATTCTACTAAAAGTCCTTAATCAGTTCTTAATCAGAAAATAAATTGCATGTATTCTCTCCCAGGATATGATTTGCCTTTTTATTTTCTAACAGTGTCTTTCAAAGAGCAAAAATTTAAAGTTTTGATTTATCAAATCAGATTACCAAATTTTTCTTTGATGTTAATGTTTCTGTGCCCTGAGGACTTTTTTTTTTAAACCTAAGTTCACAAATAGGTTTTGTTATGTTTTCTTCAGGAAGTTTTATACTTCAAGCTCTTACATTTAGATCTTTGATCTATTTTGAGTTATTTTTTTATGGTGTGAGGTTGAGGTTTTTTTTTTTAATTTTTACTTTTTATCAAAGAAGTTTAATGGCTGAATTTTAAGTGCATCGTTCTGGGATTTTGAGATAGCATTATGTACATAGATCAATTCGGAAAGAATCAACATCTTAATAGTATCGGGCCTTCCTGTTCATGAACTGGTATCTATCATCATTTATTTGGGATTCAACATTTTTTCTCATCAGAGTTTTCCAGTTTTCCATGTATTCACTTCCCAATTGTTTGTTAATTATATAAAAAAATGCAATTGATTTTTGTTGTTGGTCTTATGTTTTGCAACCTACAGGTTCCCTTATGAGTTACTGTAGGGTTTTGGTGGGCTCCTTAGAATTGTATCATGCCAGTTGTAAAGAAACAGTTTTCTTTATTTTTCCTCCCCAATTTAGTTCTTTATTTGTCTTGCCTTATTACACTGGCTAGATGCAATATTGAATAGAAATAGTGAGGATAGATGTTCTTGCTTTTTTCCTAAATGAACGTATTTCTTCTTTCATAATTATATCTGATGTTAGCTGCAAGATTTTAGTAGATGCACTTTATGCAGTTGGAGAACTTTCTTCTAGTCACAGTTGACAGAGTTTTTTTTTTTTTAATCATGGACAGGTGTAGAATTTTGTCAAATGCTTATTTGCATTAATTTCTGCTTTAATTTGAGGTAATCATCTGTCTTTTCTTTTTAAACTTATTAATGTAGTTAATTACTCAGATTGCTTTTAATGTTAAACCAATCTTAAATTCCTGGGATACACCTCACTTATTCATGATGTATTATCCTTTTTATCTCTTGATATATTTGGTTTGTTAAAATTTTGTTAAGGATTCTTTTATCGAAGTTGTGTTGGTCTCCTGTTGTCTCTGTAACACATTACCAGAAATTTAGTGGCTTAAAACACACATTCATTCTCTTACAGCTCTGTAGGTCAGGAGTCCAAAAGCCACTTCACTGGGCTAAGGTCAAGGTGTTGGCAGGGCTGTTTCTTTCTGGGGGCTGAAGGGAGAATCTATCTCTTTGAGCTTTCCTGCTCCTTGTGGCTCCTTCCTCCATCTTCAAATCACATCCCTGGGATCTCTGCTTCTGCCATCACATTGCCACCTCCTCCTGCACCCCTCGATTGCATCAGGCCCACTGGATAATCTAGAATAATCTCCCCACGTTGGGATCCTTTCTTTAATCACAGGTGCAAAGTCACTTTTACACGTAAGGTAACATTCGCAGGTCCCAGGGATTAGGCCATGGACATATGGGAGGGGCATTATTCTGCCTACAACATACATTTATGAGAGTATCTAGTTATCTTTTGTGTAGACTTTTATGTAGTTTTGGTATTGTGGTGATTCTGACCTTGTCAAATCACTTGAGAAGTGTTCCCTCTTATTCTATTTTCTAAAAGAGTGTGGGTTGATCTGGTATAATTTCTTCCTGAAGGGCTTAGAAGAATTTATCAGTGAATCTATCTACACCTCAGCAAATTATTTCCTGAACCCCCCAATCTGGATCATGGCCTCCAGTTACACCTTTTAGAGCACTCTGTATCTTTTCCTCAGAGCGCTCACACAATTATGATGACATGTGTGTTTGTGTGATTATAGGATTTATGTCTCTCTATCAGGGTACAAGCAGGGAATATGCCTGTCTCCTTCACTGATGAATCCCCAGAATCTACCGAGGCACATATTAGTTATTTAATACATGTTTTTCAATGAATGAATTCCTGTAGTCTTGTAATAAAAATTCTCCCTCCCCTTTTTTATTTTTTAAAATAATTTAATGATATTTTTCCATTGTCATTTAGTCCCCTTATAGCCCTCTCCCTCACACCCCTGTAATTGCCACTGTTGTCCATGAGTCCTTCTTCCATTTTTGTTCCACCCCTCCACCCTCTAGCCTCCCCTCAGCCCCTTAGCTGTTGTCCTGCTCTCCATCTATGAGTCTGTTCTGCTTGTTAGTTCAGTTTGTTCATTAGATTCCACATATGAGTGAAATTATATGGTATTTGTCTTTCTCTGACTGGCTTATTTTACTTAGCATAATGTTCTCCAGGTCCATCCATACTGTCGCAAAGGGTAAGATTGTCTTCTTTTTTAGGGCCAAGTGATATTCCATTGTGTAGATGTCCCATAGTTGTTTTATCTACTTATCTACTGATGGACACTTGGGCTGCTTCCACATCATGGTGATTGTAAATAACACTGCAGTGAACATAGGTATGCTTATGTTCTTTCAAATTAGTGTTTTAGGTTCCTTCAGATATATTCTCAGAAGTGGGATTGCTAGGTCAAAAGGTGGATCCATTTATAATTTTTTGAGGTTGTCTCCATACTGCCTTCCACTGTGGCTGAACCAGTCTGCATTCCCACCAACAATGCAAAAGTGTTCCCTTTTCTTTACATCCTCACCAGCACTTGTTGTTTGTTGATTTATTGATGATGGCCATTCTGACAGGTGTGAGATGGTATCTCACTGTGGTTTTAATTTGCACTTCTCTATGATTAGCAATGTTGAGCATCTTTTCACATGTGTATCGGCCATGTGTGTGTTCTGTTTGAAGAAGTGTCCATTCAGGTCCTTTGCCTATTTTTTAATTGGGTTGCTTTTTGGTGTTGAGTTTTGTAAGTTCTTTATAAATTCTGGATATTAACCTCTTATAAGATGTATCAGCAAATATATTCTTCCATTCTGTGGCTTACCCATTCAATCTGATAAGTGTAGATTATGTTGTTTGAAATACTTTCTGGTCTGCTGGGAAGTGTCCCCTAGTGGAGTCTGTGAAGGAAATAAAATCCTTGTATATTATGCTCTGCTCTGCTATTTATGAAATGACATAGATGTAAAATGAAAGATGTATTGAGCCACCCAGTCCACTATGCCAGGACAGGCTCCTTTCTTTCCAGTACCTCATTCAGCTTGCAGTGTTTAGGCATTTTAGTGTCTACAATTTTTTACACATAGCAAAGTAACACAAGGCCAGGGTAGAGTCCAATTCCTCTTTAGATATGCAGTACCTGACTCCAGAAAGGTACCCAGTAAATGCTTAACAAATGCTTGTTGAATGGAATTAAATTGATATTTTATCTAAAGCCAAGTCTTTGGCATATTGAATATTTTTTTAGTTGTTTATTGAGTTAATATTTATTATCTGCAATATATGAAGCACTGGTTACCTTATTTTTTTATAAAATCAGATTCATCCATCTTCACAAATAAATACACTGAAACACGTGACACAATTGAATGCTTAATAACTGACCTCATGCTGCTTAGCGAAAACAAAATCAAATTAATTCTCTTTTAAAAATGAAAGAGAACTGTGGAAAGAATGTAAAATAGATTCTGTATTGTCTTGTTTTTTTCTAAAAGCAAGTCTTAATAGACACTATAGGCAAACAAAAAGGACTAATGAGAAACTGGAAACTACATAATTTATAAAATACTTTTTATAATATAACAAATAGAAAAGTTAGAAAATATGTATCAGGTTCCTCATAGAAGGAGAGATTGAAATAACCAAGGGATTTTAATTGTGTGCTCTATATGGTCAAAATTTTATCAACAGAAAAAAATAAATACATAAACAAGTGCCATGTACAGATTATTTTTAAAGAAATGCTTATGGGCAGTGCCTACATTTAGGTACTAGGATTCTTTTGTTTTTTTTAAATCTTCCTCCAAGGACATGCTTACTGATTTTTTGAGAGAGAGAGAAACAGGGACAGGGCCAGAGAAGAGACATACAACTTTGGTACACGCCCAACTGGGGATTGAACCCACAACCTTTCGGTTTATTGGCAACACTCCAACCAACTGAGCCATGCAGCCAGGACAGGTACTAGGATTCTTGAAGACTAATCTTAAAGAGATTGTACTAAGGTGACGTTTGTGTCCCTACATCGTTACTTTTCATGTTTATTCTTCTCTGGAAACTGTGAGGGAAGAAGAGGACGATTTTCCCTAAGCAACACTGAATAAGGTATATGGTAAAATTAAAAACTGCAAAAGCAGAGATGTGTCCACTTAAACAACCCAGAGCTATTCCACCTTCCTTTACAATTGTCCTTGGTGCGTTGTTATAAAATGGTGCCATCAGTTTTAAAGAGAATTCTTATCTCAGAGCCCCCACAGGAAGCAGCTCAAGGGCCTCAAGAACCACAGCCTCACCATGGTCCTGGAAGCGTTCACCTCTCTGTTAACCAGAACTGTGGTGGCTCAGTCTAGGACTGTCGCCCTTTCCACTCTTGCTGTGACTCTGACACCATTTGAAATCTTTAGTGATATGTGATTCCGTCCCTTGATTTTAGTTAATAGTGCTTGGAATATCCAAATCCTTACATTGTAATCTCATATCACACATTATTTTTTAAAAATCCTCACCCGAGGATATGTTTATTGATGAGAGAAAGAGTGAGAGAGGGAGAGGGAGGGAGGGAGAGAGACATCAACATGGACCAGTTGCCTCGGGCACGTGTCCCGACCAGGATGAGGCCGTAACCTGGCTGTGTGCCCTACCAGGGATGAACCCACAACCTTTCGCTGTCCTTCCAGAAGGGGTGTTCAACCTTGTGGCATCTCTGGGCCACACTGGAAGAAAAAAAGTTGTCTTGGGCCACACATTAAATACACTGTGACACATAATCACAAAAAAATCTCATAATGCTTTAAATAAATTTACGATTTTGTGTTGGGCCGCATTCCCAACCATCCTGGGCTGCACGTGGCCCGCAGGCCACAGGTTGGACACCCTTGCACGGGATGACACTCCAACCAACTGAGCCACACGGCCGGGGCTATCACACCATATTTGCAATCTGAATTCACACTGATTATGCTGACATCATCTTGTTTTTATTTGCAATAAGGATGTTAAAGGAGAACACGCCTCATAGTATCACCATGCAGAGCTGGCTTCACGGGCCACGCTCTCCATGCATCTTCCAATGCTCTGTTTTTGCCATCTTGGAACTCTTAATACTTACTGAACAGGAGACCCACATTTTCATTTTGCACTGAGATCCTTGAATTATGGAGCTGGTCCTGTCGCCACCAGCCCTGATAGGTTTCTCAGACACGTAGAAAGTTGGAATGGGATGAAATACTTTAAAAAAGAACACCTCGGTGTAAACACAGTGCAGATTTTTGCTGTGTTTGTTCATTTTTGCTGAGCAGAGCACCTCAGAGGAATCACGATTCTTCCTAGGCACCGGAAGTGGGGGTCCCTCAGGCTGCTGGCTATTATTCCATACAATGTATCTGAAATCTAGTACATATCCAGGCAGTGCACAAAGGAAAAATAAAAAGAGGGAGAGGCATACAAAAGCAGCGAGGTATGGGAGGCAGCCCAGAGTTGTTCCTGTTGCCACACTTTTTCCAAACATTTGGCTACGCTAGGACACAGGGTATAGCTAAATATTTTTTAACCCACTTTGTGTTAAATTCTGATGTCAAAATAAGTACAGTCCATATGTTTCTGCATCATTTATACCTAACACCAAAAATATTCTCTAAAGGCCCTTTAGGTCAAGAAAAATCTGAGAAGCTCATATAAGTTTTCTTGACACCTTCATGCTAAAATTAAAAATAGAAAATTGAGGGTTATGCCAAATATTTGAAACCAGAAAGTTGTAGAATATGGTTTGGAACTTAAAATGTGGCCAAGTGTTCTCTTTCAGCCAAGGAATCCAACTTCATGCTCCCCTGCTCTCATCTCCAGCGCAAACTCTGCCACTTCCTGCACCAGCGGGGCAGCTCCTTCCAGCTCTGGCTGACTTGCACTGTGTGTCGGTCAAGATCAACCAGTCACCTCCTTCAAGACTACCTTCTGTCATGAAGCACCTTTAATGGTGGGTCTAAACAAAGAGGATAATATGTGGTCTCAGATAATCAGACGATAGATAGGCAGGGTGCATTCCATTCTTATGTCTGGATTTTTGGTGATCTTGGGTGGGTCTTTATCCTGCGTAGGACCATGATTGGCTTAAATGACCAGGCTTAAATGACCTTCCATGCCAAGGCTTTCATTTTCTCTTTGCCTTTCATTTTAGTCTTCAGGGTGCACTCATCTGAACCACACAGGACTTTTATTTAGCAAAAGGTAGAGCCACAACTCTACAATATTTAATGGAAATACGACGTTGCTCAACCATTGTGACATAACGATGATAACACTTCTTTTGAAACCATGGTGTGGGTGCCACTCACCAAAGGATAAGTTTACAGATATGTCTTCAGTATCCTCTCCTTTATCCCACATGTTTATATCCCCTCCTACTTCTCAGCACAATTCCTTGCTACAGAAAAACCTCTCAGTGCTTGTTTTCGGTATGAATACAATTGAATGCAATGCTTTCAATACTGTGAGTGGATGTACAGGTGGATATTTTTAGAGATGGTTTCTAAGTGAGTGCCAGAAACAATCTTAAGACTCTTTCCAATCCTTCACACAATTACAAAATTTTCTGCTAAACAGAAATAAATAGGTCAAATAGTCAAAGTGTGTCCAAAAATCTTATTTTATAATTTCCTCCAGAAAGGAAGCTCTAGAAGAACAGGGATATTTGTCTATTTTAATTGCTGATGTGTTTAAAGAGTTCAGCATCGTGCCCAGCATGTATGAGGACTCAAGCAACATCTGTTGAACAACCATCATTGGGGATGGATGATGACATTTCAAGAAGCCATAGAGTCTCAGCAAAGATGAAGGCTAGGATTTAACACCTACCTTAATTTCTTTTGCCCTCATCCCAAGTAAAAAAATGTTTTTTTTTCAAAAAAACCGCACGAATATGCTCCACTGGTGTAGCTCAGTGGATTGAGCGTGGTCTGGGAACCAAGGGGTCCTGGTTTGATTCCCAGTTGTGGCACATGCCTGGGTTGCAGGCCAGGTCCCCAGTGGGGGCCATGTGAGAAGCAATCATGCATTGCTATTTCTCCCTCCCTTTCTCCCTCCCTTCTCCTCTCTCTAAAAATAAATAAAGACAATCTTAACCCCCCCCTCCCCTGCCACACACAAATCTCCTACTGCTACAAAAACACTGTGAGGTCAAGTGAGGTGTCCAGACCTAGCGTACAAAGCTTTGGAAAATGTTATAATTAATATTAAACATAACTACTTGAATTCATAATTATTTATAGGAAAGTACAATAAAGAAGGGATTGAGGTTTTGGAAATATATTTTATTTTTCAACAGAGCCCAAATTATATTTTGCTTTTTTTTATATAATTTAAAATTTCTTTTTTAAAAAATATTTTTTCCAATTACAATTTATAGTCAGTATTATTTTGTATTAGTTTCAAGTGTACAGCATAGTGGCTACATATTTCCCCCTGATATTTCCAGTGCCCACCTGGCACGAGGCATAGTTATTACACCACATTATTTTTTTCTGATACTTTTCATTTGCGAATCAGTTTATTTACACCTTACACAAAGATAGTTGCTGTGGCGTCCGAATGTAATTGGTGTGACTGTAGGGAAAAAGCTTCTTTCACAATCTTTTGACTACAACTCCATTATTAACTGTTTCATCTATTTCCCCGAAAAAAGGAGTTTTAAAGTTCAGAACAGAATCGCAGGGCCATCAATAGTGCAACTGGATTTTCCTCCTACATTCTTATTGGTTTTTTGAATCTTAAAATAAATTTTACGTCATTCAAATATAACTTCTGACCCTATAATAGGAATATTTGGGGTTGTACTTCAGGACGCCATGCAACAGGGACCCAGTGTTCAGGGAAGGTGTCTGCCACCGCTAGCGAGTGCGGCCCTGCCTTCCCGTGCGAGCGCAGGCCAGTGCACCAGCAGCCGCTCTCCCTCCCGCGGCTCGGGCCTGGAAGCCGCAGTGGCGCCCTGCAGCAGCAGGCCAAGCGGCTGGCGTTGGCTACTTGCCATGTTTAGCTGAGGTTCTTTTCGAAATGCCACTCTGGAGAACACACCATTTAAAGTCGTTGTTGTGTGATTGGAGTCCGTTTTAGTGGGGTTAGAGGCTATTAGGGAAATTCCGTAGCTGTTCCGGTTTTGGACTGAAGGGCCTGGAAGCTTTCTGCCACACGAGCGCCCTTGAAGTGGCTCCTGAACACGCTTTCTTCGAAAGGGTCTGCGCGGGGTAATGACGCTGAGCCAAACCCTAACGTTGTTGCACAGTCCGTGCTTACTCAGGATTTCATCGGCTCTTTTGCAGTTTTCAAACCGCTTTGCAGTGAGATCGGACCACGTTACTGGTTCTCTTTTTTCCCCTGGTGCCGCGACTGTCAACTTTGTAGAGATGGCAGCATCAGAAGTTGGAGGGATCCTCAGTCTCTGAGTTGCCAGATGGGAAAGAGTCCCCAGACACTTCATGGGGCCTCTATTGTGTTAAGTCGCTGAGGCTCTGGACCTCATCTAACATTAACGCACTAGTGAGGAAAATATCACCAACATGTGAATGGGAAGGATTACCCCCAAGTTCCATGTCTGACTGTGAAACCCATCACGAGCCTTGAATGTGAACCTATGTTGTCTGCCTTAGAGACAAGGAACAAGTGGCAAACATCCAAAATAAACAAAATAGGGATGTGAGCAGGTGCTTGTGCACCCACGTGCATAGCAGCATTACTCCTCATAGCCAAAACGTGGAAGCACCCACGTGTCTGTGGACAGATGAATGAATAAACAAAATGCGGTAAACACAGACAACTGAATAGTATTAATCCTTGAGAACTAATGAAATTCTGATACATGCTATGACATGGAAGGACCTTGACAACATTATGCTAGGTGAAGTAAGCCAGTCACAGACGGACAAGTACTGACCCCAGTCACAGGAAGTATCTGGAAGAGTGAAATTCACAGAGACAGAAAGTGGACCGGTGGTTGCGGCATCTGAGGGAGGAGAAACGGGGCGCCGTCACTTAGTAAGTGCAGAGTCACCTTGGGGGGGGTGACAACAGCATGCCGATGTTAATGTGCTCAATGCCACTGAACGTGCGCTTGAAAATGGTTAACATGGTACATTTTATGTTATGCATATGTTGGCACAGTTAAGAAAAAAAGGAGCGGAAAGGATCATTTAACTTCAGTTACAGGAAGAGCTCTCTGATTCCTCCACCTCGCTGGGCCAAATCAGTCTCTTGTTCCCCCAATTCTCCTTTCCCAGGTCCTCCACTCAGGCTTCCCTGTAAACCTCCTCTCCAAGGCCGTTGCTTCATTTCTGGGACCCTACTAAAAATACTGGGTCTGTCTTGTTCACTGCTGTGTCTCTAGAAAACAATGCTAAGTGCTAATCAGTACCTAGAACACGGTCAACACCCGAAGTTTGAAATAAGGAATGCAGGAGTGCCCTTCTTCCTCCACTTGTGTTCTCAGAAACTACCAGGCGGGGGCAGCACCACTCTAGTGAACTCCTTGACAAAGGGTGGGGGGCGGTGTGGCCTAGGGTCTTTCCGGTGGCCAAAGTCAGCCTGGGACATAAAATTATGGAATGATTTGGTGGAATTATGTCTATTTGTCATGTTGTCAACCTCCAAGAATTCAAGAGCTACCCTAAACATCATTGGTCTTCTTTTATGACCTGTTATATATTTATTATATATTTATCTTTTTAAATTAATCTTAAGATCATTCATTCATTCATTTATTCATTCAGAATATATTTACTTAGTGCTTCCTACCATCAGGAACTATTCTAGGCACTGAATGAAAAAAAAAGACTCTCAGTCCTGGCCCTCATGGAGCTTCCATTCTAGTGAGGGAACACCGCCTCCCTTCTAGAGCAATACCGAATGGCGATGAGAGCTGAGGAGGAGAATGGATGCGAGAAGAGGACAGACTGGGGTAATTTCATTAAATGTTTTTTTTTCTTTTCTGGGATTTTCTCATTCTTTGGTTGGAAGATATGCCTTTGTTTCTTCATTTCTCTTGACTCTCTGCATTGGTTTCTATGCATTGCATGAAACAGCCGGCTCTCCCAGCCTTGAAGGAGGGGGCTCATGTAGGAGATGAGTCTTTCAGTTCAATCTTGCCCTAGCTCCTGGTTGTCTCTCAAACCTTTGTGGTTGTCCAAGCAACCTACTTTACTTTTGGTGGTTCCCAGTAGTTGGGATTGCGCCAGGACCTGCCAGTGTGTCATAGGGGAGGATCTCAGTCAGCACGGAGATTCGGGCTGATTGGAAGCCAGACTCAGGCAGCAGGTTTTGAAGTGTGCAAATATATACAGTCTGGTGGGAACGGGAGCATAAGCCCCACTGGCCATCAGAGCCAGCTGGTCTAGAGGCGTCTCTTCAAAAATCAAGGAACCAGAAGGGAATTCCATTTAAGCAAGCAGCAAAATTTTGTAAAATATTTCCCAATGTCCCCTTCAGTATCCCACCTGCCTTCAATCTTGTTTTATTCTCCCAACATATCTATAACTTCTTCCCACAATGGTTTGTCCTGAGGATTTATTCACTCCTGCCCCTATATCAAGTAGCTCTGTTTTCTTCCCAAATACAAACCAAGTCTAGTTTTTCTGGTTACTTTAACTTTGTACCAACAATATGTACCAGTTATGCGAATTGTGTGTGTGAGTAATAGTGTGAGAGGCTAAAGAACTCACACGTATCATTTTACAATGGCAAACCTAAGGGGGGCATGGTTGAGACTACAGGCAATCTTTTAAAACCCAATGTCCAAGGAGCAGCCATGTGTCACAGGAACTAGGAAGCCGTAAGGCATCTGTTGTGTCCGTCCAGCTCTTCTGGGTCCACTCCTACCTTCTTCCCTGCACAACCTCCTGTGTTCCTCACCTGGTTAACCTGCTTTCTTCGTCAGCCTCCTAGCTGCTGCTGTCCCAAGGTGATAGCCTTAAGTGGTGGGGTCTCTGGGAAATGATTAGATTATGAGGGTAGAACCCTCATGAATGGAATTAGTGCCCTTATTAAAGAAACTCCAGAGAGCTCCCTCACCCTTTCCTTCACGTGAGGATGCAATGAGAAGTCACCATCTCTGAACAAGGAAGCAGGGTCTTACCAGACACCAAATCTGCCAGCACCTTGACCTTGGACTTGCCAGCCTTCAGAACTGTGAGCAATGAATTTATGTTGTTTAGGAGCCACTCAGTCTATGGTATGCTGTTTTAGCAGCTCAAATGGACTAAGACAATAATGATCAAATACTAAGATGTATTTGGCTTTTGCATGCTGTGTGGATCTAAGTTGACATGAACCTTCAGCTCCAACACCATCTACTTGATTCAGAATCTGTTTCTCAGTTCCAAATTCCTGCATGGGAAGAGCTGGCAGCCCAGTCTAAAGAGGTTCTGCCTCCCCCACTCCTTGCTAATGTGATGGGTAGTCGCCCCTTCTGAGCTGTGCATGCAGCAGACGTGAAGAATGGACTGTTAGCGGGGAAGAATGATAGATAACTGTGGTCCAGAAACACAAGTCCGTGTGGTTCACAGTGATACTTAATCAATATTAGGGAGTTTCAGCTTTAGGTTAAGACAGTATCTTGAGCTCATTTAGTTCCTCTAAAGCAACTAAACTAATCCTGTGAGCAGATTAGTGTGGAAGTGCAAGGAAGCTTACCTGATATGCCTCATTCATTTTTGGCCCTTGTGATCACAGAACAAGTTCACAGCTGAGTTTTAGTCTTTATTCTGAGTGTTCCTGGTTTTCATCCAGTTTAGTCAAAATATTATTTAACTTATAATGTCAATGGTGGTATGATCATAAACTCTAAGAAAATTTTAGGGATACTGCAGACTTCTAAAATGGCAGTTCATTAACTGTTGTATTGGAAATATTAATTAATTTTAATAGGTTCAAAGGCATTAATTAATATTTATTGAGAGCCCATGAGGTGTTGTTAATTTAGCATAATATAAAAAACAAAATATTTTTGCTTCTAACTAATATTTGTTGAATGTTCACCATATGAGACAACAATTATTTGCATCGTTGAATTGGGAAATTAAAACAAAACCATTTTTATGTAGACAAAAAGTTAGAGAAAAAATGTTTTTGCAGTTATTTTTAAATCAATGACTTAAGAAGTGCTACTAATATAACTGAAACTCATCTTTCATTGAAATATAGAAAGATAGAATTGACTGTGACCTTAGACCTAACTGTGGTTTCTTGTTTTTATAGTGGAAATTAAAGCCTAATGAAGGGGCTAAGTGACCAGTTTAAAGTCACATGGCCAATGGAGTCTGTTTCCTGAACATCACCTTCCTTGGTGACTGTGGTGTGAGGTTGTCTGGGGCTCTCCAGCGTAGAAAGTTGTGTAGTAAGAGAGCCCATCAGTAATGCAAACTGGAGAGATTTTTTTCCACATTATTTTCAGTGCTTCCCTAATTAGAGATCTCAAGATTCCCAAAGCAAAGAATGATTACAAACTTTATATTGTTTTTTTTTAAGTCTTAGAATGTGTCTAAATGTGTTTGAAAATTTATGTATTTATATTATGTTCTTTTAGGTTTTTATTTTGCAGCTTCAGGTCCCACGTCCCCCTCCCCTGGCCCCCCACAAAAAGCAAAACAAATTCCAGTTATCTGGGAATCATAAATCATTTAAGTAAGAGCTAGTGGGAAATAAGACTAGCACAAAAATATTAATCAAACCACAGTTAAATAGGCCCAGGAATAAAGGATTCCCAAAACACAAAAGCCAAGAAAAGGCCTTCTAATCATTTACTTTCTTCTTAATTGAAGATATCAGAGATATCTTCAAGCTGGGTACTTAAGGTGTGCCCTTTGTGGAGCTGAGTGCACTCTCCTCTTGTAGTTGAGCCTTGGTTGCTGTTGGCAGATCAGTGGGAGGGATTTACCCAGGCCAGTGAGCTGCAAGGACTGGCTGAGACAACTGACCATCAACCTCCCTCCTCCGTGGAGGATCAGCTGGGCAGGGTGATGGTGCTCTGACATGGTCTGTAGCTGTCCACTAGTTTCGTTGGCCCTGGGATTAGCTGGGTGGTAAAGGACAAGATCAGCCCCCACCCATGTGTTGCCTGGGGCCACCCTGCCTGAGCTGTAAAGCAATTTGAGATGGCTGCTACTTGTGCTGGGCTTGGAGATTCCCAGTGAAGCCAAGCTGTGATTCTCATCCGGCTGCCACTAAGGCTTACTGAAGCCAGCTATTGCTTCTTTAACAGGATTTAGGAGCCAAGAGAGCCATTCTTTTGGAAAAGCAGCTGGGATGGGCCTGTAAATTGGGTGGGGTAGGGCCTCTGTGGATCTCCACTGTGGGTCACACTGTGTTAGCTAGGTTGTTGGAGTCTCAGGTATGGCACCAGCCTACCGGCTCTGTGGGGTTGGGGGATGGCTCAGTGAAGGGATAATGGCTTCTGCTCACCCCAATGCCAGACACTTCAGTCTCTCCCTGTACACCACTGGTGCCCTTCAAGCAGCCACCCCCGTGCTGGAGCTCAGAGGGAGCAAGTCTGTGTAGGTAAGTCCATGTGTGGATTCTTTAAAAAGAGCAGCTTGGGGCTCCAGGAGTTTCTTCTGACTCAATCTCTGCTGGTTTTTGAAGCCAGTAGTTGTGGGGACTTATCTTCCTAACACCGGAATCCTGGGCTGAGGGGTCTGGTGTGGGTCTGGGATTCCTCAGTCCTGAGATATACCCTCACAATTTTATCCATGTGGGGTGTAGGGCCAGCCTGTTCTGCATCTGTGTCTCTCCTACCAGTCTGAATGGATGTGATTTCTTCACCGTAGTTGTCAGACTTCCATTCAACTTCCTTTCTGATGTTCCTGAATGATGGTCATTCAGTGTTTCAGATCTAATGTTGATATTGTTGTGCAATGAAGCAAGCCATGCCTGCTATGTCACCATCTTTGACTGGAAGCCTGGGTTTGAACTTTAAAAAAACTTCATTTTTGAAGAGTAACAGGTTTGACGTTGGACAGAGAATTCTAAGAACATCAGGATGCAACTCTTTCTTAGTTTATCTGTTGAGAATCCTTGCCGTTGGGACCCCGCAGCCATTACTATGGTACCATTATCAACTAGGGGCAGTGCGTGCTCATGGAGGCAAAGTGCCCAGACACAGTAAAGTCTGCGTTCGTGTTCTTAGTTATGCCCCGAGTCACTGTGGTTTGGAAGGAGAGGGAGCAAAGGTGAGTTGTCTCAGGGGAATATTGCATAGGCAACAGTTGTCTATAGGTGGAGATAAATCTTCACACCTTGGTTCTTTTTTTTTTTAATCCTCATCTTAGAAATTTTTTTTTTTAAATGGGAGAGTGGAAGGGAGAGAGAGAAAGAAATTTCATGTGAAAGAGAAATATTGATTGGTTGCCTTGCCCCAACCAAGGATCAAACCTGCAACCTGAGTACGTGCCCTGACCGGCACAATTGAACCCTTGATCTTTTGGTCTATGGATTGACACTCCAAGCAGCTGAGCCACACTGGCCAGGGCTATTTTTGAAATACATTAGTCTTTCCTCTGAGAGCAAAATGGGCGGGTGAACCTTGACTGTTGTATCGGAGGTATCCCTGCAGTCCCCATATCTAAATGATGACTGGATGCTTGCTGAGTGTATTTCCCTAGAAAGGAATACCCTCCAAGGTCACTATTAATTACAGGTCCTATTCTGGGCCAGTGCTCTTGGATTTTCAGCCTATATTAGGCAGTCAACTTGTAACTTTGTTAGAATTGAATTTAAGCGCAGGTGTTTTGAAAGGGGAAATGCACTTTTCAGTTTTTAATAATAAAAAAGAGATATACTTTTATTATTTCTAATAAACAATGAGCACAACTGAAAGCAAACCAGTCTTTCTCCATGGGAAATGGCTTCTGGAAAGTGGGAGTTGGTCCATGGAGATTTATGGGATCTGCAAAAGCGATCAGCAGACTGGCCATTTCCCATTTGCAGAAAAGCTTTGGGAAGAAAACAGTAGAGGAGTTCACAGATTAATTTCCCAAGTAGCTGAAGGGAGTTTGCTCTTTCCTTTTTTCTTAGAGGGAATGGGAAGCTTCCCAGATGATCATTTGTTTCAGACAATCAAGTAGAGAGTGTCATGATTGACATGTTTTCATAGTACTCTTTCTTAGTTTGACATAGAAAATCTACTGGGATTGGGCTAATTTGCAATGAAGGGGTTTATTTTCCCTTTGGTTTGTGGACATAATTGTCTCTGTTAACTTTAGTGGGAGTGCTGGGGCCTGGTCTGAGGGGAGAATGGATGGCTTAGAGTGCAGTGCTGGTTCTGGCCATTAAACACACGACTAGGAAATGCAGTGCATATTTTGACACCCAATTTCTATACCGTGAAGAAAATAGAAGCTGCTTGGAAGCATTCACATTTTTCTCTATCAATGCCTTAAAAAGAAATAAAATGAAAGCCCAGTGTGCACAAGAACAATTTTATGTGGCCATTGAAAAGATTAAGGATCATCTTAAAAAAACACCACAAACATTACGTCTTGAGTAATGGGGATGTATGTGGCAATAAATGTGCACCAACAGTGGGGAGTCCAATTTCTGCATCTTGTAACCAATACCAGTCCGTATCCAAAAGGTCAGGTTGGCCAATAAAAACTTCCATAAAATTTAGACAGTGGCAACCCAATCTCCTGAGAAATGAATATGAGATATTATCAGGGAAGTATATCACAGTGAGGGGCTCTGTTCTGCCTTTTCTAAGATTGTATATCAAGAGTGCTATAGGCAAAACAAAAAAGTGCTAAAGGCATCTGGACAAGATAATGAAGTTACTTTTAATTATGAAATCAGCTTTATTAATTGTGTACTATGTAAAAATAACATGAGGGCTCTGGGTGAACAGAACTCCACCCTAGTTTTTTTTTTTTTTTTAAGATTTTATTTATTCACATTTAGAGAGAGAGGAAGGGAAGGAAGAGAGAGAGAGAGTGAGAGAGAGAAACATCAACATTTGAGAGGAGCTTCGATCAGTTGCCGCTCACACCCCCTCAACTGGGGAGCTGGCCCACAACCCAGGCACGTGCCCTGACCAGAAATTGAACTGGTGACCTTTTGGTCATAGGATGACACCCAACCCACTGAGCCACACCAGTCAGGGCTCTACTCAAGTTTTAATTCATGTCCACAAATGTTGTCTTGTTCACTGCCTGGCACTTATTTGGCACTCAATAGCATTTGTTGAATTAAACAAAGAGTAATTGGGTGGCTAACTTCAATCCTAATGAAGAGAGTCAAATATGGTCCTTGCTCTCAAGAAACCACAATCTAATGGATACACATATACAACTAAAGTGTCCTTTTTCTGGCTGTAATGGTTTAAATCCAAATAAAGTGTATAATCCTAAGTGCAATAGTTTTTTTTTTTTTTTTAAGTACAAGCCAGATATAATGGGAGAACATAGAATGAAGTGATGAATTCTGTCTGAAAGTATATGAAAAAGCTTTGCAGAAGAAATAACAGTTGACTTAGACATCTCATGATAGGGAGAAAAAGAAAAGAATGAACAGAAGACCAGAAATGAGAAGATGCACAAACTTTTCAGGGAACAACAAATAGTCTAATGTGGCTAAAGCTAATTGGTCAGTGTGGAAACACAATGATAGGAAGACTCAGGTGGAGGACGGTAGAGGTGCAAGTTCCAATCAAATTGTAAAGTATCTTGAATATCATATGAAGGACTTTGGGTGTTTTTCTTTCCCTTAAAAAAAGATGAATAATTGATTTTTAAAAAGGAAAATAGGGTGATGACATGGTCCAATCTGAGTTTCAAAAGAATAACTCTGACATTAGTATAGAGGATATATTGAGAGGTAGGAAAAAGATTGTGGACAATGATGTTTAATATAACGGCCATTGTAATAACTTAGGTGATGATTTGAGCAGAGTAGGATCATTTGCAGTAGGGATGGGGAAGTATCAATAGTTTGCTCAACTATTCATCTCTCCATCCTCCCATCCATCAGTTCAGCCAGCCATCCATCCATCCATCCATCCATCCACCCATCCATTTACTCAAGCAACAAATATTTGTAAAATGCTGTAATTAACACCAATGATTCCTTAACAGCCACTTTGTTGCCTTCATTTTCTTCAACACATCTTGGATTTCTTTTTGCTATTGGGTGGCCACGTACTTTTGAAGAGGTTGGGCTTTTCCTCCGTCCTGGGAAGTTAATCTTAATTAGTCTAAATTATTTCTTAATTAATTCATTCATCTATTTAATATTTATTGGGTATCTCCTAGCTTATGGGCACTGTTTTCAGAATTGGGGATACTGCAGTGAGGTGATTAATTATGATTTTTCCAATTAAAATGCTCACAGTCTATTGTTGGAGACATTTAACCTGACTGGAGTACAATAAGATGTAACTGCATTCAGACTTATGATGTTCATCCATATCTTGAGCCTTCTCCTAGGCAGTTAGGCAGGTCCAAAGTGACTAATCATTGTTAGGTGGGATCACTGAGTCTGTATGCATTACAGGTGTTTTTCTCACCATTACTTGAGCAGAATTTGCTTGAAAGAGAAATAAGCTTTTGTTTTTATAATAATTATGATTCTGGGCCCTGGCCAGAGTGGCTCAGTTGGTTGGAACATCATCCTGTAAACCAAAAAGTTTGTGGCTTTGATCCCTGGTCCAGGAGCATACAGGAGGTAACTAGTCAATATTTCTCTCTCACTTCAATGTTTCTCTCTCTCTTAAAAAACAAACAAACAAACAAACAAACAGAACAATGAAAAAGATGCCCTTGGGTGAGGATTTTGAAAAAAAAGACTCTGGGAGTTGATTGTTACTGAAGCGTAACCGAGCCTAACCTAACTAATACAATGATTATTGCCAGTATTCAGGTTTGAATGAGCTAAGTATTATAGGAAAGGAAATACTGTTCACTATCAGAATGAGTCAAAAGGAGGACTTTGGAGATAATACTTGAACTGAGTCAGAAAGAATCGTGGGGAATGTTAGGTGGACAGGTAAGTGAAAGACTTCCTGTCGTGGGAACATCTGGGCAAAAGCTTGGGGGGTTGAAATGGCCAGACGCGTCTGGAGATTTCTTTGACTGCACGGAGAGTATGGAGATGGAAGTGACTTCCATCGGGCCAGCAGTCAGTGCGTTACTGCAGAGCGCCTTTCAGGATTGCTGCTTGTGGATGATGGAAGGCAGTAAGAGTCCCAACTAAAAGGAGCAAATCAAATGTCAGAGGTTTTATTTGATCACGATAATTGGGGGTCACATGGAGGGTTTCCTTTCCACTTTAGACTTTCTGCCTTTGCTGTCACTAAATACCATTACATGAGTTGATTCAACCTATCAGGGTCTTTTGGACAATTCCCCCTGGAATAATGAAGATTTATTTATTTATTTATTTATTTCCTCACCTGAGGACATGCTCATTGATTTTAGAGAGAGGGGAAGAGAGGGAAAGTGAGAAGGGGAGAAACGTCTATGCGAGATCAGTTGCCTCTTGTACTTGCCCCAACTGGGGATTGAGACCTGCAACCCATGCATGTGCCCTGACCAGGATTTGAACTCATGTTGCTCCAACCACCTGAGCCATGCTTGCCAGGGCAGTGGAGATCTCTTTAAAGAGATAAACTTTGGAACTAATGGTGTAAATAGGGATTATCCAGGCAGAATTAACAAGAGCAGGCGGATGCTGTTTGAGTTTTATGTATTTATAGTCTAAAAAAAAAGAAGCCTAAAAATAGCCTTTGAGCAGTGACATATTTTGTGGCAGATTTAGTTCTCTAGAAAGGGACGATTAAACCAATCACTGGGCATAATTATTTTTAAAACATCTTCTCTAAGGCTCACAAACTTTATAACAGAGAAGTACTTGCTGTCATAGAACTTAGGTGTTTCAAGAAAGTAAACAGGCTAGATAGTAGTTTTCCATCACTCTGCAAACTGAAGGGAATTTTGCTTTTCCCTCTGTTTCTGGACATTTAAAAAAACATAACTAATAAGTGATTTCCTAACATTCTTCAAGACTACAAACTTTTCTACTTGAAGGCAGAAATGCTCTAGTTATTTTTATATTTCTCACAATCTGTAGTGCAAACCAGTGAAATAAGTTAATTTATTCAATCTTGCAACAAATACTCATCAAGCGCCTACTCTGAGCCAGGCAGTGTTCTAAGTGCTGCGGGCACAGTGGTCAACACATTGGAAAGATATGGTGCCTTAAGGAACTTGATTTCAGTAGGGGAAAGAGGTGAGAAGCAATGTAGATAATGTCAGGTGGTAATAGGGGCTATGGAAAGAAATAAATCAGGGGAAGGGTAGGATGTATTAGGGGTTGTTTGCTATTATATATAGAATGGTCAGGGAGGACTTCACCTTGATCAAGTGACATTTGTGCAGAAGTCTGAAGGAAATCAAGAAAAGACCACGTAGATATCTGGGGAAAGAGAGATCCAGGCAGAAGGAGTAGCCATTCAAGGTCTTGAGGGGCTGTAATTGGCATATTATAGGAATAGCAAAGAGGCCAGTGAGGCAGGAGTAGAGGGAGCAAGGGGAGAATAATGGATATAAGGTCAGAGAAGTCTTGGGATTAGATCCTATAGAGCTTATAGGTCACTCCAGGAACTTGGGCTTTCATGCTGGGTGTTAAGGGGAATCACTGACAGTTCAAGAGGACGGTGTGGTCTGGCTCTTATGGACTGAACTGGGTCCCTCTGAAATTCATATGCTGAAGTCCTAACTAATCTGCAGTGTCTCAGACTATGACTGTATTTGGAGATAGGATCTTTACAGAGCAAATTTAAGTAAAATTGGGTCATATGGGTGGATCCTAATCCAATACAACTGGTGCCCTTATAAGAAGAAGAAATTAGGGCACAGACACACAGAGGGAAGGTAACATGCAGACTCGTGGAGAAGGAGCCATCTACAAGCCAACAAAGAGGGGCCTCAGGAGAAACTAACCCCATCCACTCCTCGATCTTGGACTTCCAGCCTCCAGAATGGTGAGAAAGTAAATGTCTGTTGCTTAAGCCTTTCAGTCTTTGGTACTTTGTCCTGGCAGCCCAAGCAGACTAAAGCAGTGACTTCCCTTTTAAAACAGATTATTCTTTTCTCTGTATGAGTGCACAACGTGGGAGGAAGGGCCAAAGCTGGAAGAACAGGTCGCTGCTATTTTAATAATCCAGGTGAAGTGTGATGATGCATGGTTCCTGGGAGGCAGAAGTGAGGAGATGTGAAATGGTCAGACTGGGATATATTTTGAAGATAAAACAGATGGAGTTTGTTCTTGGCTTAGATACTGGATGTGAGATATTGTGAGGAGTCAAGACCGTCTCCGAGATTTTGGGCTGGAGCAACTAGAAAAATGACGCTGCCATTTGCTGAGATGGGAAAGACAGAATGAGGGGCAGGGTAGGGGAGGCAGTGTGGGAATCGGAGTATGGTCTGCATGTGTGAGTCCAATAAAGGGACTCGGCAAACGCATCTCCGATGCCAGGCAGTAGGAAACAGACGAGCTTTAAGAGCCTTTGTCTACTGAGCACTCAGGAAGTGATTAACAATGTCCACTGAATAAATGAGTGGATGAATTGCAAGATGAGGGTTTTAGCTTTGCTCTTTTTGACTTTGGGAAAAGCATATCATATCTCTGTTTGCATCTGAAAATGTAAGTGCCATTGCAGAGTAGCTTGCTTGAAGTGATATTTTTACAGAGTATGATGTGATGGCAGCTCAGGGGTCCACTTTGTGAAACAGGTGCTGCGATATTGTTTTGGGAGAATTCTCCAAATGTATTTAATTCATATAACAAAACTTCTGATGTTCTGTAACCTTTCTCAAACAGTGCTTGGTCCTTCCCTCCCTGTAAGCCTTTAGTCCATCTTGTCCCCTCCGGCCTGTCGCCATCAGAGCCCCCAGGGGAGGCACCTGTCGAGTGTTACCTACTTAGATCTGGTGAGCAGTGGCCATTCACATGACTTCATCCATAGCCACGAACACCAGCTTCAAGATGACACGTGGTGTCCTCTATAGGAGGTAGAGCCACTTAGAGAAATTTCAAAATTCCACCCAGCTGACATACTGTGACACAAACGTGGATTAAATTTCTCTAGCTGTGATCTTTTTTTCTTGACACAATTTTAATAACATGTTAAACTTATAGAAAACTTACAAGAATAGTACAGAGATTCCTAAATACCCTTTACCCAGAATCACCAGTTGTTCACATTTTACCCTTTCTCTCTCTCTTTGTACACACACAATTTTTCTGACGTATATGAAAATTGGAGACATAATTCCCTTTTATCCCTAAATACTTTAGTATGCATTTTTAAAAATAGGAATATTCTATTACATAATCATGCTATTATAAAAATCAAGAAATTTAATGATACAATGCTACTCTATAATCCATAGTCCAACCATACTCATTTTTTTCAGTGGTGACAATAATTTACTTTACAGCCATTTTTTTCCCTGGTCTATGATTTGATGATTCAAGAACACAGATTGCCTTCATTTGTCATAGCTTGTTTTCCTTTAATTGAGTTTCTCAGCCTGTCTTTATCTTCTTGATTTTGACATTTTTGAGAAGTAGAGACCCTTTATTTTGTAGACTGTCTCTCTGTTTGGCTTGTCTGCTGTTTCCTCATAATTAGATTCAGGTTCTGGAGTTTGGCAGGAATAGCACAGAAGAGCTCTTGTGTCCTTCTCAGTGCCTTGTGTCAGGGGCCACCCGTTTATTTGTGCCAGTATTGGTGACGGGGACTTTGCTCACGTGGAAGTTACTCGCTCCCTTTGTAGTGAATGAGTGATTTGTGGGGAGATACCATGAGGCTTACAGAAATGTCCTGTTTCTCATCAAACTTTCACCTACTACTTTAGTATCTATTGATAAGTTTCTTTTTCCAAGTTGATTGACTTTTATTGGTTATCCATTGATGAGTTTATGTCTCCGGGTTGATTAAGGTGTATGACATCTATTGAACTGAACATTTGCAGGGTAATTGTTTTCTAGATCTCTCTGTAGAGCTCAATGGATCATAAGTGAGGCACACAGTTACTCAAGGCCTTCATCAGTCATGAAGGCCATGATTAATTAAAATGTTCTGGCAAGGTGTCATAAAATTAATGGACCTCCTGGGAAGCTGAAGTATTGTAGTCTGTTTCAGCCCTTGTTTAATATTTGAAAAACATCTTACGGGGTTGACGGCTCTGTGCACGTACAATCGAGTGTGCATAATCTACATGTACTTCTGGGTGGCATAAAATAAGTGTTATAAAATAAATCGCTAACATGAGTTTGCTTTGTTTTCATTTACCATTTCCATTCAAAAGTGAAATGAGCAACATTTTAGTTACTTGAAGATTTTATTCATGCTTTAATAAATTGAAGTGTTGCATGGGTAAGTGTAAAAATACCATTTTCTAAGCAATTTTATTTCTTATGACAACATAGAAGTATGTATATAGATGCCATCACTCACATACATATATGATACCTCCTCCTCCTTTTCCTATTAAGTTTTATATTATAGGGAGCATGAATTACACTTTTCCCCTCAGTTTTCATGAATAACAATTATGTAAAACCTTGAAAACCAAATTAAGGTACAAATTATTTATATGTTTAAATGAAAATGTACGCAAAATAGTGAGTATCATTGACCCAAGAATATTGGACCAATTCATAAACAATGTCATAAATAAAACAAGTACTTTGTAAATATTTAGCAAAATAAAAAATATTCTCAGGTCTCAGCTCTCCTGTATACTCCATGTCTTGCAAGTTTCCAGGTTTTCTGGAGTGACTATAACATTTAAATGTCAATCCTCCCTGGCAGGGGGCCGGGCTAACGGAAGGGCTCCTGGACTAAACCACTACAGGATCTGCTCACCTACAGCTGACCCCTTCCCAGCCTCTTTCCAGCCCCCCTAGGTACCCGTGCAGTCTCAGGGGCTTCCATGAAAGGTCTGAAGAAAAGAAAGAACAGAACAAAGATAGTGGATAGTGAGTGCAGTGCCACAGAAGGCTCTGATTGTGCCATTTGCTAGGGCTTTCTGTAGGACCACATGCTGAGTATAGTAGAGCTGGGTTTCTGTTGGCACGATGTTGTAAAATTTATAAGCAAGTCCCAAGCATCACTTCCAATGAAGAATGTCAGAGACTCAGAATTTTTAATGTGCTTTTATATTGCAAGACTGAATTCACAATCTGCTCAGAGACAGCAAGAAACAAGTTATTAAACTCTGATCTTTGTTATATGTGCTTAAAATGAGAACTCCGAGAGTATAGTGTGATTATAGTGGAAGGGATGGGAGTGGAAGAATCTACCAGAGTATGGGAGCGTTTTATTATGATGATGGTCCAGAGTTAAATCCTTTTGTACCCCGTGAGATCCAGTAAATCTTCAAAGGGAATAGACACACATGGACCCTGTGCTCATGCTGGGATTACCCTCGCAAGGAGCCCCTCGCTTCCTTAGCATGAACAATGTTATTGCATTATAAAAGGCTTTCTTTCCAATGTGATCAGTACTTACCATGCTTTATTTGTGAGAGCAGCAAATCCAGCACCACATGAGTGAAATAATTCTTTTGTAATATTTGGCACATCGCTAGAAGGTTGAGTAGTCCATAAGATTTTTACATATATATGTAAATGCTCTTTTTATATATAATATATGTAAATATATAGAAATGCATATGAATATATAAACACACACATATTTTCAGCTGTGTTCTTGAAGCTTTCCAATATTCGCTGCTCTTTGGAGGATCTGAGTTAGAGTTCAATCACAGTAATTTCTTTATGTAAAATTAAACAAGGCTTCTAGAGATCCAAAGTGAAATCTTTACCATCTTTGCAGGTTGCTCATGGAGCCAGGGGAGCACAGCTGCCTTGCATGCGTTGTCCCCACAGATATTGCTCTCCTTTAATGCTTCTTTATTGAGCTAGCTGGCTAATAGGCCACTGTTTTATTAAGTGGAAGGGTCTACATGCAGTTGGATGGTCAATAATATTGACCATCCATGAATCAAATAATTAAGTCAAATGAGGCCCACACAAGGTAGGCTGACAATTCCATACAAAGTAACTTCCCAAGGGCACGTCGGATGGTGAATTGATTTTGCTGGACCACAGGTTACTCTGGGTTTTACAGGGAGTGGTAGCTGTAGGTTTAGGGAATGTGTAGGAATACAAACATCACAGCCTGTACCTGGTGTTTGTGTTGACTGTCCCTCTAGAGTAAAATCAGGCCATCACATTTATTGAGCTGTTCATAATTCCTCAAGGGCACTCCATAGGGGCCTTCTGAATCTGCCAGGACTCAGACAGGAAAGCTGAAACCAGCACGTACACCTCACATTCCTACAGAGCTGTAGCTGTTTCAAAGAGGAATTCTCACTGGTTGTCTCCTCTGGGGAAGAACAGGAATGTCCTCAGCTTTTTCTCTTCTTCTTTCGATGGCAAAGTCAGGAGCAGAAAGTGAGGAAAACAAGAAAGCTCCCATTAAGTTCCATGTCATCTTTCTTTTCTTTAATCGTTGACACTATTACAGATGTTCCCCATTTCCCCCCACTTTGACCCCCCCACCTGGCTCCTGTCCCTCTCCCCGCTTCACCACAGTGGTGTCTTTGACCGTGGCCTGTGCATGTATGCCTGTGTGCTCTTAGGCTAATCTCTTCCAGTCCACCTCACCCCCACCTCTTTAGAAATCATAGGAATAATAATATTATATTTGACACTTAGGAAGTACCTGTGATGTACCAAGTATTGTGCTGAAATGTTTACACACATTGACTCATGCTCAAAACAGCCTTCCAGATAGGTAGTGTCCTCGCTTTGTAGATGACCTGGGTTCCAAAGATAAAGCAGTAAGGCTGAGATTCAAACCTGGATTAGATTGCCCTCCATAAATATTCAGATGACTCTGAGGGTGGAGTAGACCAGCTTCCCCATAACACATGTTTCTAGGGCTTACTCCTGAGCTGGTAGTGTGAGAAGAGGGTGCTGAGATAGGGGGGCATGAGTTTCACAGAGCTCCGTGGTCCCAGTAAGACAATAACTGTTGCTCACGCAGTGTTTAGTAGGTGCTGGTCATTATTCTACGCTCTCATATGTATAATATGCTATGAATCCTCACCACAACCCTACGAGATAGATACTGTTATGATCTCTGACATACCTTCTTCAGTAGGCAACAGACTCCTCAGTGCTTCAGATGTTTATGTGATGGCACAAGCGTGTTGAAATCTGCCTGGAGTAGACACAACAGCCTTTTCTGTTAATTGTTTCTATAAAATTCCATTTGTGTTAACACTTTTGAGTCAATGTGTGTATTGTCTAATAAAATCAAAGATAACTGTAGGTATGCTCATTTTATAGTTACCATTTGTCTCTTTTAATTACAAGGATGAATCATTTTCAGTAGAATTATTAAAAAAAACTTTAACCAAAAGCTTTTCAATGGGGAGGCACAGACAGTCAGAAAGTCCTGATTCTGCAGGAAAATCTGAAGGAAGCCATCAGACCACAATGCCTGTTCGACACTAGAATCACTGACCAGAGCGAAGCTCACCGCCGGTGGGGCTTGCAGAACACAGGCCTTTAATTGTAGCAAAGAGTCAAACAGGCACTTCAACGTTCTTGATAAAAACTGTGATTTTAATCACTCACAAAAACTACTGTGTCTCTGAGCTCCAGGGTTACACAGCCACAGGATGTCTGAGGGAGATCCTGAAGTCAATAGCAGTTCACTTGTCAGTAGCTGGAATGACCCAGTTATTAATTTACATAAAATTACATGTAATTTAGATTAGAACAACCACAAAAAATCACAAACATCTATCATCTAAAAAAACTAAGTATAAAAACTGTCATAAAATTCTTTATGTTTTTCTTACTATTCAAGCAATACACATCCCTTTAGGAAAAATTAGAGAATGTGAATAAATAAGTAGAACATTTCAAAGAAGTTGCCATAACCTCATGACTCAGAAAAACATCTTTGGTGGTTGTTTTTCATGGGTTTATTTCGAAGGACATCTGTGTTTTTCTGAGACGAGCTAGAAACTATGTGATTTACTTTGGCTGATTGCAGTTGCTAGTTAGGAGCTGCCCTGATTTCCAGTCACTTCCAAAGATCTCCCCGCTGAAGGTGGCTCAGAGGAAGTGGGATGGTTGTACTACTTTTGACAAATGGTAGAGGAAAATGAGAATAATAACCATATCGGTACTTCCAGATGATCTAATTCAGTGAGAGATAAATGGCTGCCTGTCAAGTGACACAAGATTGAGGCCCAACCAGAGTCTGAGACTTTACATTCTTCACTGTGTGTTCTCCATCCTCTCGGATGACCCAGGAATTCCGGCAGTGACGCACGTGTTTTCCTCGTTGGCTTAACCTCTCCGTCTTCACGTCACCTCAGAGCTGTGACTTCCTTGCTTTCTATCAGGTCCTCAGATAGAGAGATTTTCTGCTTAGGAGCAGATCCACTTAATCTTTCGTTTTGAAGCAAAGAGTTTTAGGTGAAAAATGTAACGAGTGTTTATATTTTTAGCTTTTGATGCCCATTTTAGCTTACTTCTCAAGCTAAATTCTTTAGCTTAATTCATAATTCTTGTCCCTGTAGCAAGTCGGAGACATGGGGGTTGTTTGAGGGGATGAGACTGAAGGGGTAGACAAAAAAGACAGTCACTCCCTGCAGGTCAGAAGGCCACGGATAGGGAGAAGGGCTGGGACGTGAGAGGCATTGGTGGTAGTGTGAGGGTAGAAGTCAGAGGACTGACCTACTGTGTGCAGAAACAAAAAGGATCAAGAAGTCAAGTGAGAGGCTTAAGAAAATCCAGGGCAAGACATTTCTTTCATTTAATTTTATATTCGAAAATAGTGGTAGGGTACTTGTTTTGATAGAAATGTAATTTCTCCTGATTTTTTTTTTTTTGCTACTTAAACACACCTCAGACTGACTATTGCCATTATTTCCCTTGTCAATTAACATTTATAAACAAAAAAAAAATCTAAACTTTGTACATTTGCAGTCTTCAAGCTTGTTTCCTGTGGTATAAGTATATATTCAATGATAAATAGTCATATTTTATAAATAATCCACGGAAATAGGCTAACATTTTAGAATTCAGTTTGGCTATGTCTAGAGTGGAAAATATGTTTTCAGTTAATTTAAAAAGAAAAAGGAGTCTTTGGTCAAATGACTGTTAAAATATAAATAAAAATTGGAATGAAGAAAAAATCCAGGGAGGGCTATAAAATGTGCTGTATTGCAGTGATGCTAGGCATGCTTTTGATGGCTAGGAAAAAGTTAGAATGTTTCCCATGCCATCCAAAGGCTAATATCACAATTTATGGGCCATATAAAATGTTTTATTTAAACTCTTGGGAAATTTAAAAACTATATATACCAAGATAATACTTGAGAAAATAAAGAACCCTGTGTTTTAATTCTGTGAAATGGTATAAACATTATTAATGTGTGGGAGTTCATAGCTCCCAAGCCCTTTTGCCTCAGCATCTTCTCCAACCCTGCTTTTTTCAAGGGAAAAAAAAGCCACATGCACTGATTTCTGTAAACGTCTCTCGGAGGTGGAGAGAGTAGAGGCGATGTGCATGAGAAGCAAGGGAACCGGGGCAGAGGTGGGAGCAGGAAGGGTGGTTGGTGGGATTGGTTAGGGCAAAGGGTGGAGCAAACCGTGGGGGGTTGGAGACCAGAGGAGATACTAATCAGAGTTGCATGGATTAATTTTCTGACCGATGTTGAATGTTTGAGAGAAAAGTGAGGACTGATATTCCTATCTGAGCCATTTTTCTTTCATTGTGACCCTGATCCAGGTTATGCAGTGAGGGCCAGGGCTATGGAAGGACTGTTGGAGCAAAGCCACAAGAGACTAGCTTCACCCTAAGCTAGATCCATTCTGAAGGACAAAAGCCCATTGGTCCTGAGCTTAATGTATGTATTGAATCCTCATAACAACTGTTTATGCTGTTGATCAGATCCACAGGAAAGAGAAATTGAGACTTAGAGAGACTGCACAAATTGACCGAGTGCTCACAGGTCGTATCCCATATTCATTAGTCAATGGGCCGGTCCCAGGTCTGACCCTGTTCCTCTCCTCCTAAACAACTTTTCAGTCAAGGATCAATTCTTCCTTGTTTTTTCTATTTGGGGGCCCAATCACACATCTTTCCCTTCTCTCCCAGGAAACATTCAGTGGAAAAGATGAGTCATAAAATGCCAATCTTAGGAGTAGATTGCCGACTGACTTGTGGACTTCAGGGGGCTTAAAAATCTCTGTGTCAGATCTTCCCAAGTGAAAAACAGACATGAAAAATCTTGTCCATCTCAGTTTTACAGAGAGTTTGTGAAGATTAGCCAGTCAAGACTTGCTAGAAACCCACTCAGGAGAAAAGCACTTCGTAGAATCCACGTGAATCAGGATCTGTCTGCGATCATCCTGAGGTCTTCCACTCCCTCTTGTAAATGAATGCTTTGGCAAATCAAGGATTAATTGGGACTCTGGTCTGTTGCTGAGGCAGAGTTCAGAATCTGGTTTATACATTTGCTGTGTGAGAATTGGAGGCGAGAAGAACTGATGCCAGAAATGCTCTTCTTGATATCTATTTAGCAGGCAAGGTCTTTGAGTTATACCATGATGGTGGACTAAAGCATTAGACTCCATAGACTAAACCCTACCCAAACAGACAGTCACTTGACTTGATGGAGCCAGCCCAGGGATACCTGTCATTTTACACATGCTAGTCATCCTTGGTTAGCTTTTTCTCCTTGTGTTAAGTGGCGGTGGTAATAATATGGACTTAAATTCTAGGCCTCTAGTCCAATAAATTCAGAATGAATTCTCTTGCCACATTAATTTCAGAACTTGGTGAGCCTCCCTATAATCCAGGGACTGCTTAGAATGTAGTGATTCCTGTGAGGCCAGAAGTTACTCAAAACCCACCTGAAGAATAAGAGAACTCAAAATATTTGGCAATGGGAAGGCCACCAGAACTCGAGTCTTTGTGGTCAGGCAGCTTCGTGGTGGCAGATTGCCTACATTTCCTGCAGCATCTGAGACCAAGAAATTCAGAGAATAATGTAATTTAAAAGAAGCTTCTCTGCTTTTTGTTAGGGCTGATCCATGACTGATTAGATCCAAAAGAAGAGACATCTTAATTGGGTGTCCTCTGGCTGTGATGACATAATGACCTTCCAAGGGCACAAGACAACAAGGCAAAACCATAGATCACAGAATCAGGGGTGAGCCTAGGCAGTCAGTGGGCAGTCCTGGGAACTTTGTCCTGGTCAGAGAAACAGTTCATTTCAGACTATGGTCCTTTCTTTAAGGCTGTGGAAACTCTCTAAAGGGATAGTTCCTTTCATGGCCCAGAATCCTTAATTCTTCTGCAGGCCGACTTTGTGCCTGACCCTAAGAAGACAAGAACATCGACAGTGTCTCCTTAAATTACCTCTTGATTGAACAGTCAAATGTATGTTATTGTTTTTGTTGTTGTGTTGTTATTTTTAAGTTAGGATGCTTATCCATCTTTACATCCTCTACTTTGGGCTCCCATGAGACCAGGCATGGAGGCAGAAATCTTTTCTGGCCGTGGCTTTCTAAATTAGTTCAAGGGGCCCAAGAATCCTTATACACCCTAAGCTTTGTTTGGTGACTAGATAATAATGTTCACTAATTTTATTGGGAGCAGTAAGATACAAACTTGTTTATAAACATTATTAAGGTCATACTAGCTTTTTGCCTTATTCAGTGTATCCTGAGGGTATAATAATTATCATGATATCTTTTTTGAAAAGGATAAAGGGATTCTAATGTTGAAAAAGGATGGAAATGAGTGGAACAGATCAATGAGATTAGAACTAGCACCTAGCTCTCTAGACCTTCCATCAGTTTATTTGGTTCCTGAGAGTAGAACCTCAGGATGGACCGTGGCATCAAATGCCTTGGGTAGGAATTCCGGCCCTGTCCCTCCATTCCTGGCTATGCAACCCTGGCGGAGTTCCGAGGTCTCTAATGCCTCAATTTCTCATCTGTAATACAGGCACAATAATAGGGCTACTTAAAGTGTTTAGCATAAATTTTGGAAGGCAGTTAATGTTCAACAAACAAAGGCTACTGTTTTGTTTTTAATAATAACAGTTCCAACTTTTCTGTAAAAGGCCAAGACTGTGTGTTTCAGTTTGATTGGACGAAATCTTTGTTTATGGTCAAGGTGTCTGCTTTGCCTGAGAAGAATCCCTCATATGTCTTCTTTGCAGGAGCTCTGTAATGAGGGATTTCAAATGTGGAAATGTCTGCCTTCCCTCAAAGGGCAAGATGCTAAAGTGATCCCCAGGAAACGAGGTTGATGAAAATGTTTACTTTTGTTCTGACTGAACAAACTCAGCCCATGTCTAATCGTTCCTTTACTTTTAAAATAAAAAGGGAAACAGGAGAAGCCAAAGGCTTGCAGACAGACCCGCCTGACAGGATGAGATAACCAACCAAGGGTGGCCGCTGAGCATCCAGGCTCCCGTCGGGCTGCGGGCCTGTGTTCTTCAACCTTGACAGCAGGTTCTGGAAGACAACCTGGCAGCCCTCACAGTCCATTAAGATAGCAGATGCAAACCCACTCAGAAGCCAACTGCTGAAATCAGGTTAATTTCAGCCTCATCCTGAGGCTGTCCTCTCATGGCCAGTGCCAACTCAACCCAGAACTCTGCAAGGTTAGGTCATGGTAAAGCTCCCAGTAACAGCTATTTCTCAGTAAGGTGTGTGCTAAATAATGCAAAACTACAAAAATGGGGGGCTGTATGGCTTCTGTTTGGGATGGACATTTCCAGCCTCTCACCAGGAGAAGGAAGTAGGCTAGAACATATAAAGTAGGAGACATGCACAGAAGTAGAGTCAGGTGAATAGAAAAATGTCTCCACTTGATCTGTGCTCATTTTCTAGAATGTGAGATTATTTCAGGAACAGTGGACTTAACTGAGCTATGTGGCTCAATGTTTTATGAAACAGCAAGGCTTACTTGAGCTCTGCTATCGTGACAGTGGTGTGCATCCGTGCAGAGAAACAGGAAGACAGAGTCGAGTAGGTCAGGCACCCACCACCAACCACAGCTGGAGTTTAAATCATTTTGTCTTTATCTTCTTTCTCTGCGTTCTCTTTTGTTCATTTGTTGACCCAAGTCTGTACTTAACACTGAGAAAATTTGCTGTTAGGTTTTCTTTTGGACTCAGAGTCAAAATGTTTTGAATTTAAATTTTCGGAAGATGAAAGAATTTGAAGGCTGATATGTTTCTGATAACAGTTAGTGCCCTCAGGGAAAATGCGTTTCTATTGCCATGAAAGGGAAAATGATGTGCTTTTTCTCTCCTGTCATTGAATTTCTGGTGATTGTGTTCCTCTGTCTGCCCTCCTGTTTTCTGTGATGGCGCTCCCTTTTCTCTCCTTTTCTCCAGCACCCAGTTACTGTAGCTCAACAAAGGGCCATGTGCATCCACTCCAGGCTGGACATGTGGCTGAGCACTGGACAAGTCCGGTCCTTGCCCATAAAAAGTCCACAATCTAGCAGTCTAGGACTTGCCTACACCCCCCCCCCCCCGCCCCCGCATCCACCCCCTGAGGGAGAGGGCACAGCAAAGGGAGTGGGAGAATCCCAAGCAACTTGCTCTTTGCTCTGTAGTTCTAACCTCGGACGTACCTGAGGCTCATTTGGATGCTTGGACGGGTACAGTGGGTGAATGCAGGCTTGGCTGACTGGGCATTTTAAGGAGTGATGGTTGAAATAGCCACATTGTTCCCAGTTAAGAGCCTGATCATGGAAAGTAGAAAGGACGGGCTTGGAATTCTGGCTTTGCCATTAACCACTCTCTGACCATGAAAAATATATCTGCTGTCTCTAAGCAGCAGTTTCTGTATATTCCAAAATGGTGTACTAATAATTGCTTCAGAGGGCTACTGAATGACCTATTATAAGTGCCTAGCAGAGTGGCTAGCACCTAGTAAATGCTTAATAAATGGTAACTGCTATTATTTTCTAGTTATTTATGTTTATGGATGAGTTTGCGAGTGTCTGTGTGAAGGGCAGTACGGTGGCATTAGGAGACAATAGCTGGAATAGGTGACTCATGAGCTGAAGGTGGGTGCCCGAGAATCAGGGTGGGTGTGAGGAGGTGGGGGACATTGACAACATCTTTGCTTTGGTAGCAGCTGGGTTTTCTCCTCTGGAAAGGAAATGGCCTGTGTCGCCAGCCAGATCACCAAGCTGTACAGTCTGAGAACCTTTTAAACGGAGCTTTGTAAATGTGTTCTGTGCAGCCTGCGGTAATGAGATTCATGCTTCTTCAGTGGTAATCCTCCACTAGACAGCATTTTAAATCTTTTCCTATTTGGTGCACAGAACTGAGGTCCAGGATATACATATTTTCAAGTGTCATTTTTAATTTAATGCATGGTTGAACGTATTACCACTGGCACAGCTAAATAGTTAAACTAGAATCCATCAATTTGTCCCGAACTGTTGACATGCAGGGTAATGCTACGGTTAAATTAAATTTAAATATAAGAACGAAGGCAGCTTGGCTTCCTGGCAGCCCTGAGGCCTGCTTTGTCAGTGAGGCCTGGCTGCAGGGGGAGAAGGACATTTTAAAATATGAGGTGCATTTCTTACCACCCCTCCGTATGTTCGGGGAATGTGCTGATTCTGTTGCCTTTCTGATCATTTTCCCCGGCAGGATGGCAAAGCAGACCAGGTGCCCAAATTCTGGCAGGAGGGTACTGTGCAAATGGAGAAGCAGACCACTGATAATAGAGAACACCTGGTTTTCCAATCATACCATTTCAGAACTAAACAGATTTGGGAGAGCCTAGAATGCCAGAGTTGGGGAGACCAGCCAGAGCTTTGGTCCAGGTCAGAGAGCTGGGAAACCTGCCAAGGACATCTGAGACGAGAACCGAGCCCTTTCGCTCCAGCGTGAATGTTGTCTCCTCTGTGTTTCACTGTGCCATGTGCAAAGACGTGGCCGAGTGGGCCCTGCTGCTTATTTCTATGAGAACCTGGGCAAGTGAGTGAACCACACGGAGCTCCATTTGCTTCCCTGTGAAATGGGGATAATGTCTCTTGCTAGTTCGTAGGATTCTCAAGACAGAATTCTAGGTATGAAATGATTAGAACAGTAGCAGGCACTTAATGAGAGCTCAATAAATAAAACTTGTCTTGTTGTACTAATGAAAATAACTTACTTTTATTATTGACTCAATATTTTCCATGCACCGTATTCCCAGGAGCCTGGAAGTGCCTCCAAGGGCGGACCCTGTAGCTTGCGCCCTCTGGCGTTCCCTTACGGAAGGATGTAAGACTACTGGCCTGTGTAGTGGTCTGCTGTTAGAAATTACCATGAAGTTGGTGGGTTAAAACAGTAGGCCTTTATCTTCTCACAGTTCTAAAGGACAGAACTCCAAAGTCAAGGTGTCAGCTGCACTGGGCTCCCCCAAAGGCTCTCGGAGAGGATCCGTCCTTGCCTCCTCCAGCTTCTGGTGGTTTCCACATCACTCCAACCTCTGCCTCAGTCTTTACATGGCCTTCTCCTGCCCTCCGTGTGTCTCTTATAAAGGTATTTGTCATTGGATTTAGGAGCTACCTGGATAATCCAGAGTCTCATTTCATCTCTGATCTCATTGTGAGAACCTTAACTTAATTTTATCTGCAGAGACCCCCTTTCCAAGTCAGGTCATATTCACATTCACAGTTGCAGATCATGGATGGACATACCCTTTCGGGGGGCCACCATTCAGCTCGCCTCAGCTGGCTATTGATGGGGTGAGACATGGGTGTTGGAAATGGAACAAAACTAGAAGGAATCAAACCCCTAGACTTTGTGTTAGTGGAACTTTGTATTAATCCACTATAGGCTCTGATACTCAGAGGGGCAGAAACAGAGAAATGCGACTGGAAAAATTTATCATTTGACTGACCAAAGCAAAATATGGATTGTGACTGGTAAATAAAATGGAACCTCACTCACTCATTCATTAATTCATTCAACAAACACTAACTGAGAACCTACTATGTCCCGGCACTACTGTATGCTACATGTCAGAGATAGAAAGATGAAGAAGACAGTGTTTCTGTCTTTGTGGAGCCAATAGTCTGGAGAGGAACAGACATGAAAATCAAAAAATTATAAAGCCATATAGTGAGCCCAAAGCCTGAGCTATTTTCGAAGTATTATAAGTACAGAGAGAAAGCATGCAACGCAGCCGGGGATGGAATGCAGGAAAGAGAGGAGTTGAGTGGTATATCAGTTCAGACTTCCGGGGGAGGTGACTGAGTGAAGGAGTCAAGTCAGTCACAGAAGGCGCCATGGAGAAGAGGGTAGGAAGAAAGGAAGGGCTTATCAGGTACAGGGCTGACTGCGAAGCAAAGGCCAGGGGGCAAATCATATCCTACAGTTCATATCCTACAGGATATCCTTGAGGGTTTTTCAAATTGTGGAGTCACATTTGCTTTGTAGAGGACACTAAAAGAAAATTTAGTGAGATTAGTAAAATACATGAACCCCCAAGGATTATCGATCCTTGTAAAAAAATTTTTTTTGCAGCAGAAATGACTTATCCAAAGTCACACAGATCATCAGTGGCAGAGCAGGGGCTAGACCAGGACGATGTTAGTATCAGTCACCCTGACTCATATATACAGTTTGTTGCAAACCCTGATGGCTGTCCCTCCTCGAAGCACCTTGTCGCCAGCCCTTCCTTTCCTTCCCCCCACTTCCCCATTAGGTCACCACCTCACCACCCTGTGCCAGACTTAACCTGGAAATGTCCAGGTGTTGTTCACACTTCTCGTCCCCTCTCTCCCCTGATTTTGTTTCGTGGGCCACGGAATCATGGAGTTTCCAGAGAAAAATAATGAAACTTTTAATAGGTTAGAATGTTTCTATAGATCTTATACCTTTCTTCTGTTCAAAATTCTCTGTGCCTCTCCGTTTTCTACAAGTCCTCCACTACCTGACTTTCTGTTGCTGCCCTCTGTTACTTTCCTACAAACTGTTCTTTATAGCCAGACTGGCCAAATGGTTAATTTCTACCTTAAAACACCCTGATTATACTCTGCATACCAGAGTTCTCTACTTCCATCCAACTACTGGTCTTCTGTACTTTTTCAAGCCCTAACTCATGTCCTGTATTCTTTGTGAAGTCTTCCCTCACTATTCTCGCCTTCCGCCAGTCTTTTTTCTCCTGACTTCCTTTGGCTTTTATTAACCATACTATTCACAAGGCATATGCTTTATCATATTTTACATCAGTTACTTGCATTTCTTTTCCTCCCAGGTAGATCGAGAAACAGTTGGGAGTGGGGAGCCAACTGGTATGGTGGGAAGTGCTGCAGAGAGAGGAAGATACTGTGGGCTATACTCCTAGTTTCATAAATTATCATGTTAATTCTGAGATTTGTAGCCAATCACAGGGCAGTCTTTGTTCTCTCACTGTGCAGATGTGGGGCTCACACATGCCACTCTGGCCTTCATCTCAAGCTTGCTGAGATCAAGTGAGGTCACACAGGAATGAGCTGCCGTGGTGAAATGCCTTCACACCCTCGGTTCTCAACAAATAACAGGAGCTTTATTCAGAAAGTCTGCTCTGATAATTGTAAAATAAGCAATACTTAGGGACGAGTGGCCGCTTCAGTTTCCCATGTGGCTCAGAACACAATGTCTGGTCGAGTGAAGCGATGACAAGAATACACCCACAGAGATGGCCTGCTCTAAAAATATTATGAGAAAATAGACTCAATGTATTTTATTACTGATTTTCTATCACTTGTTTTCCTGGTGTCATGTACTACAGACAGAGCAACCGCTGCTTACAGATCTGACACAGAGAAAGAGGTTTCTGTTCCACGTATTCAGGAAAATGAACCAGAAGTTTTGCCAGTGTCCTTGTAAGATTTTTCAAACCCAAGTTTCTTCAGGACTATCCCACAGTGTTTGGGCAGGAAACTGCTAAATTTCCTGTTTTCTGCACTGTTTGGATTTGTGTTTTTTTGTTTATTTTGAAACCAGAACTTAGTGGGTAGAGTTAAAAGGAGGTGAGGCCCATCCACAGCAGGGACATCAGACTCAGCGGGTCTGCAGGCCCCACTCAACCTGCAGCATGCAGAGTGGCCGTCAGCTCCTGACACGACATTGTCAGCTGTGCAGCTGTGGGCCCTGGCACATTGCTACTTGAGCTTGGTGGGAGCTTTCCAGCCACTAAATAGCTTATGATTGTGAGATGTCCAGCAGACGGGTTGGGTTTAAGCCATGCCGCTTGTGGTCAGTGGCAGCCATGTTTATTGCTGTCCTATTCATGGACATTTAAGCACTGAAATGATTTCTTAATTTTTTGGGTCCCTAGCCTTTGAGATGACAATATCGCTTTGTGAGTCTTGATACTTTCCTTATAATTTCCACAGCCCTATGCCCTTTACTCTCAGAATTAAATGGGACCATTGGTGCCATTGATTCTGAGACTGTGCCATGATTAGAATGTGAGAAACTTTTGAAGCTGACGCATATACCCTGTTCTTTTTATATGATGCCAGAATGTGGAGTGTTCTGGATCTTAGAGGGAATTTCAAAGCTGAGATAACTAATTAAACTGAGTTGGGGTGGTGGGGGAATTGGGTACCAGACCAGTCAGCAAGAAGGTGGTAGAGTGTGGGGCTTCCTGAAGTGTGACATCAAAGTCACCAGGATATCCATTTGTGGCTACCAGGTAAAAGGGTCCTGAAATTTGACCAGCAGAGAATCATTCTTTTGACTTAAGCCTTTTCCTTTATTGAAAAGCAAGTGCTCCTGGGATGGGTAGCCAGTCCATCTGTTTTCAGACATGCCTATTTATATGTGCATGGGGTTATCAGATTGCTCCTTGAGATTAGGTTTAGTTAGGAGGATGAACGAGGGAGAAAGCGCGCTGGATGTCTGAGTGGTGTGAGGAATGAGGAGAGAAGCCGTGGGTAAATAAGGGTAAAGAGAGTGACGCTAACCTCATGGATTTCCCTAAACTTGTCTCTGTTAAGGAACAGAGTGATGGGAAATTGGGACATCTTGGATGACAGTGACGGTGAGAAAGAAGAGCAGGGTTAAAATTCTGCTCTTCTAGAGAGAGAGGGAGTAACTCAGCCTGTAGCTTAGAATAGCAGTGCATTAAGTTCCAGGAGCCCTTTTTTACATAATTTTTTTTTTCTGGGTATAAAGCACAGACTGATACTTTTTCATATATTTTCTCTACTTCCCCCACCCCAAACAAAGCACTTTTAGACCATTGCTGGAAGCTAGTCCCCTTTCTCAGCTCTCCTGATGGCATGTGAAAGTAGAACAAGACTTCTGTACAAAGTCGTGCTACGAGAGTTAATCTGTGGTAAATACAATATTATGCCTTTATATAAATAACAGGTATAAACTGTTCTATAGCCCTTGGGGTATAAATAGTACTATGCCTCCTTTATTTCCCCAAATGAAATGAAAACAAGCCTGTGAAAATAAAAAGCAAAAAACTTAAAATTTCTTATTTCACTCTTGGTTAAAGCTAGAAAAAAAAGGTTATGAAGGTTTTGATGGAGTCAAATCTTGAAATAGAATAAGCTTTGTTGATAAAACTGGTTCAAGATTCAAAGTGCAGGGCTAAGCAATGATCTATCTCAGCAAGATAAGGAAGGTTGAGTGAAACCATCCTCATATTTGGCAGTTCTTAAAGTACAGTGCGCCAATGACCTTTGCCAGAGGAAGAAATTTTGTCTTTTAGTTTAAATTTTTATATGCTATGATTCTTGTAGACATCAAGAGAATTATTCCTAAATTTTGATTAATGAAGGGCACAGAATACTTTAAATGAGATCAGGTCTCTCCACCAGGGATTATTTATTTTTGGAAAATTATCACCAAATGTTGGAACCTAAAACTGTATGCCTACATAAACCTCAAAGTTTGTTAAAAAAAAATAGTTGTTAAAGGAAAGTGTATTTGTTCTCTTAAAGTTATAAATTCTGCCATAGGAAATTGAATTTATTCACTAATAACCAGACTTCTGTAAACTGGATAAATGCTCCTGCTGCTCAGAAAAATATTCTAGAGTCTAGAGATTCCTTTGTGAGACCCAGCTGCATAAGTAAAATAAGATACTTTTTTATGTTCATTCACATGCTCATTCTTCCACAGCTCCCACCCCAAGATAGATGCAAAGTCTAGTCTTTCTTGGGGCTCTCTCCCTTTCTGGACAATAAGAGAACCTCAGAAATCTTACATGGTCTGAAATGTGGACTGTCAGACCTTGTCATTAAACTTGCATGAGAATACTAACACTTCCACAATGCCATCAGCCACCAGAACTCAAGACACTTATGAATGCCTTTGAGCAGATGTCAGAGACTGAGAAAATGCATGTACTCCCTCTTAAGTCAGTCACAACAGCCTCACTGAATTCAATGAGATTAATATGTCTGGATTCGTCCATCTGTATCCAACTAGGACTCTGACTGATTTTATCTAAGTAAAGTAGGAAGTCATGGTTATATAATGAATATAGGGCACTGACTATAACCACCTACCATGTTACAGCTGGCATGTTCTAGACCTTTAGAATAAATATAGCCCAGTGAATAAAGTGTATGTGTTTTGAGAGGAGGGAGTGAAGATTCCTTCCGTGTGGTCCTTTGGACTCAATGTCATTTACACAGTGCAGTGCTCATTCTGAATTCTTGACTAATACTCATCAGGAATCATTGCTAGAAAGGATACCTCAATTCTCCCAAGGGATCCAGTTCATCAAACCAAACATATCAAGGCATCTTTGCTTACCTTTACCTACTGAAGATATACCAAATTGGAGAAATATACATTTGACAAAGAGTGAAGTTCAGTGTTAGACTCATCATCTTCAACTGAGGCTTTTTTTTTTTTTAGATTCTTTATTAATTTATTTTTAGAAAGAGGAAGAAGGGAGAAGAGAGAGAGGGAGAGAAACATCAATGTGTGGTTGCTTCTCCTGTGCCCCCTACTGGGGACCTGGCTGCAGCATAGGCATGTGCCCTGACCAGGAATCAAACTGGCAACCTTTTGGTTCACACACTGGCACTCAATCCACTGAGCCACGCCAGTCAGGGCCTCAACTGAGGCTTCTCATTAGATTTTTTTCAAGATCAATGTCCCCATCCAATCCACCATATTCTGTTTACATTTTTTGGATCTTATGATATATGACCAGGGGTTTGCGTTTGTGCCCTATCTCTGTTTAAAGGAATCTCGTATGCTCTTCTCACTTCTTAAATGCTATTGATTCATTAGTTTATTTATTCAATTCTTTATTTAATAAATAATGCCTAAATCATTCTTGGCCATTAGTTCAGAGTTAGTCAACATATACTTTTTAAGCTCTAGAGATAAAATGGTGAGAAAAATTGACATGTTTCCCACTTTGACAGAGCTCACAATCTAGCAGGAAAGACAGACATTAAGTATATAATGGCAACTAATGAAATGCATGATTACAGGTAGATTAAATGCAATAAAGAAGAACTGGGTGCTATGGAAACATTTAACAGGGAGATCTAATTGAGTCAAGAGAAGTCAGGGAAGGTTTCTTTGAGGAAGTTGAGGCTGAAATAGGATGGAAGCATTTGTATGTTGGCATGTGGCATGGGCGCCATTTTTACTGGGTTTGAAGTCGTGCTGGGAACCCCGACTCCCTGTCACTGTGTTTTAGTGGCTTCTCGAGTTGGCTGCAGAATGCTTTCACTTGGCTCTTCATTTCTAGAGGCTAGTAATTCAATGAGACATTCAATATGAGGCCAGTGCCCAGGTCAGGAGCTAGAGGGAACCCTACAGGTTTTCTTCAACTGTGAGTCGTGGCCATCATGGATTTTTTATCCCCAAGTATCCTGAGTTTTAGGATAGTCAATGACCTTGTTAAGAGCCTTTCTTTCTACGCTACTACTAATAATTAGGGTGATTCAAATTTCCACTTCCTATCAGACTGAGGGAAACAATCAGGTAAACACAGGTCTCTCTAAATGGCTTCTAGTCAACATCTCCCTCTTCAAACACAGCCCGCACACCCTCCCACACCAGCCAGGGATTCCTGGGGTCTCTTCCACCTACTTTTGGGAGTCCCTTCATGACTGTCCCAAGTGATCTCCTCATTCCTCTCACTGTGTGGTTTCTTAGCTGTGTCAATACCTTTCTAGAGTGCTGTGTGGCACCCCTCAATATTTTGACTTTAACTTGGGTCTAGGTTCTCTTGTTTTGTTAAAATAGGCAGCGATGTCTTTGGGTTACTGAGAGCATCCATATTCTTCTTTCCTTTTTTCGAGTCAAGATTCCGATTTACCACAACCAACCCAACACCCCTCCAGAATTTGAACATCTCCTCTGGGAAAGAAAGAGGGAGCTAAGAAGCCATGTGAATGATCACACTTGGTGCCGTCCGCCTGCAGGCCCCTTTCCCCCCAACCCCTGCTGTCCCTAACACACACTTCTTGAGTGGTGTGTGGACCTTTTAGCTGGGAGAAAGAAGTTTAACCCAAATGAAAAGACATCAATGCAGATAATTTGGGGGAGGGGGAGCCCAATCTATTACACACAAGTTTAAATTTTCCAAAGCTCTGTGTGGGAGCTGCTATTATAAATGCTGTTATCTGTTAATGGGATTTGAGCCTGAAACACCCACATGCTGCTTTGAAATTTTCCTCCATCTGTTCATTTCTGCAAAGCTTATTTATTTATTTAGGACAAGAGAAGTGTCCTACTAATGTTGCCTGCTGAACAGTTGGGAATGTAGATGTGAGGAGAGAAAAGATAAATTTTGCTGGGGGTTCCGGAGATGTGTCTTTTTATTCCCATTCCTCTGGTATCTTCAGGTGAACATGTTCTGGTAGAAGAGGAATAGCAGGAACAATTAGGCACAGTTGCCATTGGAGACTTGTCTGTCCTCACCATGGGGATACCTATAGGTTAACGGTGTGATGGCAATGCAGGTCACTGGGACATGAGCTAACGGGTTTCAGATCAGAGCGCTGTATAGACTGAGAAGTGATAGGTAAGTGCGGTCCACACAGCTGTGGTAAATAAGATCAAATAAATACTTGAGATACAGTTGTGAATTAATCCAATTTAGGCATAATTCAGGAAGGAATTTATTCCTTAATTCACACTTGGAAAATTTCACCATGAGCCTGGATTCTTCTTCTTTTTTTTTTTTTAAGAGGGAGAGAGAGACAGACAGACAGACAGACATAGACGTGAGAGAGAAACACTGATCTGCTGTCTCCCATACATGCCCCAACTGGGGATTGAACCTGTCACCCAGGCATGTGCCCTGACCAGGGATCGAATCCACAAGGCTCTTTCTTAAAACAAAAAACAAAGAAGACTTCTGGAGTTTTCCTCTCATCTCCTTTTTGGTCCTGAGTCGACTACATCTAGACGTCTTCTTTTCTCAGAAAAACTCCCTTTCCCTTTCATGCCGGGCGGGGTTCTGGTCCTGGTTTCCACTCACAGGCTTTTGCCCCATGTTTTGATCTGTTGGCGACAGAAGGAAGCTGATGCTTCCAGTGCCCTGCCCTTTCTCTCACCTGTTTGCTGCTCTTGACCACAACACTTCTACAGACCCAGTTTTCTTTCCATGAAAAATTAGAGAAATAAGTCTTATAGTTATTTCATAATTATAAAGCACTTCTTGGGTAATGATTCCTTTAGTAGATATTTACTGGTGCCCAACATGAATCAGTCACCTGGGGATACAGAAGTGAAAATATAGACAAGGGTTTTTTTTGCTCCCAAGGAGCTTATAATCAAGTAGAAGAGACCTATATTAAAGAAATAAATATATACATGCATATAATTTCCCACTGTGGAAAGTGTTGTGAAAAAAAGTGAAGGGAGAGATCATCAATGGGGGACTGATTGAGATGGGGCTTCTCAGGGGAAGTGACTTCCAGAATGAAAGATGTTACTTTTCCATTTGCCTTATGTTTAGATTCCTCTTCCATGAAGGGCATGATTGAGAATTAAAACAACTCTCATTGCTATTAAAAAGAAATTTGCTGGGCATTGCTCTTCGTTCCTATCATCTTTGGTGCTTGATTAGTGAGACCAGAAACTACATCTAGAGATAAATTATTTTTTTTAATGTCATTGCCCTGGCTGGTGTGGCTCAGTTGGTTGCAGTGCCATCCCATACACTGAAAGGTTGCAGGTTCGATTCCCAGTCAGGGCACTTACCTAGGCTACAAGTTTGATCTCTGGTGGGGGTGCAAATGGAAGGCAACCAATCAATGTTTCTCTCACATTTCTCTCTCTCTCTCTTTCTCTCAGCATTGAAAAATGTGCTCAGATGAGGATAAAAAAATTTATTTTTTTAAACAACATGTTTTTGGTGTCCAAGTAACTCATTTGGAAGTGCTGGAGTAAGCTACGTAGACAAGTAGAAGAAAGACTTCGCTCACAGTTAAGACCCCGAGTGACACAGGGGGGCCCTTTCTCCTCAAGTGCATTACCTAAGAGTAATGCCAGCTGCCCCGTGGGGGTGGATTAATGACGAGGACAATGTGTGACAATAACTGGCTTGGGATCGACAGAAAAATCTCTGAGATCTGCTCCTTGGAAACTCTGTGAAGAGAGAAAAGTCCTAGATAAGAGACGAGTGCCCCCATATTGGCTGCTTGGGATACGACTGAGGATTTCCATCAGGTTCCCAGGTGATGCTGACCTGATGCTGCTGGTCTTGCAAGACACCTCTATAATCTCTCTCCTGGTTTCTCTCAACTGTCTCATTTCTCGCGTGGACACTTCTTTTACCCTATGCTCCTTTCTGAAACTCTACCTGGCCCCAATCACCATCTCAACTTACCCTTGGTCATTTCTGAAATGAGTGAAAGAAAGAAAAGATACTCACTTTGCTTTCTTCGTAACACAGATATTACATATGGGGTTTAGGGGTGGGCGCAAGTAGGGCTGTCCCATATCTAGAAAAGGTAGCCTTTCTTGTGTCTTTCACTGCCTCCATCAAGGCTGTTTCAGCTTTACAGTTTTTCCATTGCTGCAATTGTTTTCTTTCTCGCTAATAGTTTCAATCTAAAACAAGCTGGTTACGAAGCACAATTGTGTCACATCTTCATGGACACATATTTATAATGAAGTTTTAACACAGATTATTCCACTTTAGTGGACCTTTTGTGGACTTATTTCACGATGAATTTAGAGAACTCCAAAAAGAATTTGGGAGCAATGGTTTGTGCATGAGAGTTTGGAGTATGTAGCTGGATTGCCGCACTAATAAAGGCACAGAGCGGTGCTGTTCAGTGTCAGTCACGGGCGTAATTGAAAAATTTCTAGAAACCACATTAAAAAAAGCAAAGTGAAATGGGCAAAATTAATTTTAATAGCATCTCTTATTTAATCTAATATGTCAAAATATTATTTCTACATGCAATCAATATAAAAATTATGAATGAGATGTTTACATGATCTTTAAAAATCCCAAGTCTTTGAAATCCAGTTTACATCTTATACCTACAGCACATTTCAATCTGGACCAGCCACATTTCAAGCTCTTGAGAGCCATACGTGGTTAGCGGCTTCTGAAATAGAACAGACCAAGCACTGTTCTTTATTTCTTCTTTGGCTGCTCAGGTTTAAGTAATGTTATTTTAAAGTTAAAATGATCTTTCAATTCTATTTAGCCCAAATAAGAGATTTGAGTCTGGGAGAAATAAGAGGATTTGCCAGAGAACGCATGGTAAGGTGGGGACTGAGTGGGCTCTGAGCCCACATGTCCTGCCCCCTGGCTCAGGGCTCTTTCCAGACCACACTCCATCCTGGGATGTGGTGACTCATGATCCTTGTCTAGACAAGGAGGAGGCCTTACTTGCCAATGGCTGTGTTCTGGGCTCTGCCTCTGACTTGAGATGGGCTCAGTGTCAAATCCTTCTCTTGACATATTCACTCGCTCACTCAATTCATTGACTGCCTGTTACATGCTTAGACACTAGGAATGAAAATATGCCCTAGGGAAACTCAGCCTAGGGGACAGACCGCATTAACTATGGCATTGCAAAACAATGTGTTAAACGGTTCAATATGAATGTGTGCAAGTTTCAAAAGGCACTGAGACTATCAAGGAGGGGATGGAGGAAGACACGTTCTATAACATGGCATGATTGGGAGGACAGTCTAACAGAATGGACAAGCATTACTGATACCTAGGCTGAAGTTTAGACCTTCATTCATGTGGTATATGTTTATTAAGCTTGTATGAGGCACCTGGAAATGCAGTGATAAACCAGATACATAGTTTGCATATCAAAGAAGGTTACTAGCTGCTGGGGGACACCTACCAAAACCAATGTGTTAAAATGAAGAAATAATTTACAAACTACGAAATGAGGTACAGAAATTACGTGGTGACACACAAAATGGTGGAGTGGGGGACAGCTCTTAGACATTGATGGGATAGAGAATGCCCGTACCTGAGGTTTGCATTGGTGCAAAGCTGGCTGTTTTAGCCACAACAGGAAAACCTCAAAATGCATAATGGCTCAAAGACATAAAATCTGAAACGAATATTACCAATTGGTAGATGGCTCTTTTCCATGGAGTGTTTCAGGGACCCCGGCCTCTTTCATCTCGTGGCTCCACAATTTGAATCCATGACTTCCTTCGCCACCATGCTCCTCTGCCTCAGGGTTTTCTCAGAGGAGTGTGCAAGCCTGCAAGTGATGCATGTTGTAGTTGCTTGCCATCACTTGGCCTATCTAACTGCAAGGGAGGGTGGGGAATAGGGTCTAGCTGTGTGTCCAGGAGGAAGAAGAAACAGCCCGGTGAACATCTAATTAGTTTCTGCCATGGGTTCAGGGATGAAAAGAACTTATTTCTGCAAAGAAGAGAGGGAAGAATGTTCTCAACGGAGGAAAAGATACATGCACAGGCTCTGAGGCAAGAAAGAGCTTACATGTCTGAGGAGCTGCACTGAGAACGAGGCAGCCGAGCACGGTCAGTAAAGGATGGCGCAACATGAGAGAGGTGAAGAGATGGGGCGGGGTCAGATGAGGGGCGGGGTTTGAGATGTAAATGTTTTTACTGTGATAAAAGATACATAATATCAAATTTACCATTTTAACCATACTTTTTAAGTTTACAGTTTGGTGGTTTAAAGTATATTCACATTGTTATACAACCATCACTACCATCAATCTTCAGAACCTTATTATTTTTTGTTTTTTAAATTGTATTTTATTGTTTATGCTATTATAGCTGTCTCAATTTCTTCTCCTTTGCCTCCCTCCACCCAGCGCCCAACTCCCTCAGGTAATCCTTATACCATTTCTATGTCCATGGGTCATACATATATGTTCTTTGGCTACTTTATTTGCTATGCTGTACTTTACATCTCCATGACTATTCTGTAACTACTGATTTTTACTTCTTAATCCCTTCATGTTTTTCTAAATGTATTTTATTGATTATTCTATTACAGTTGTCCTATTTTCCCCCCTTTATTCTCCTCCACCCTGCATGCCCCCTCCCACCCACATTCCCCCTCTTTAGCTCATGTCCACGGGTCATATATAGAAGTTCTTTGGCTTCTACATTTCCTATCCCCCGTCTATTTTCTACCTACCATTTATGCTACTTATTCTCTAACTTTTCCCCCTCTCTCCCCACCCACTCCACCATTGATAATCCTCCATGTGACCTCCATTTCTGTGAATCTCTTCCTATTCTACTTGTTTGCTTAGTTCATTTTTGGTTTTTTTAGGTTCGGTTGTTGATAGTTGTGAGTTTGTTGTCTTTTTACTGTTCATATTTTTTTATCTTCTTTCTCTTAGATAAATCCCTTTAACATTTCATATAATGAGGGCTTGGTGATGATGAACTCCTTTAACTTGACCTTATCTGGGAAGCAGTTGATCTGCCCTGCCATTCTAAATGATAGCTTGGCTAGATAGAGGAATCTTGGATGTAGGTCCTTGCCTTTCTTGACTGAATACTTCTTTCCAGCCCCTTCTTGCCTATAAGGTTTCTTTTGAGAAATCAGCTGACAGTCTTATGGGAATTCCTTTCTAAGTAACTGTCTCCTTTTCTCTTGCTGCTTAAGATTCTCTCCTCTTTAATCTTGGCTAATGTAATTATGATGTGCCTTGGTGTGTTCCTCCTTAGGTCCAAATTCTTTGAGACTTTCTGAGCTTCCTGGACTTCCTGGAAGTCTATTTCCTTTCCCAGATTGGAGAAGTTTTCCTTCATTATGTTTTCAAATAAGTTTTCAATTTCTTTCTTTTCCTCTTCTCCTTCTGGCACCCCTATGATTCGGATATTGGAACATTTAAAGATGTCCTCAAGGTTCCTAAGCCTCTCTTCATTTTTTTGAATTCTTGTTTCTTCATTCTGTTCTGGTTGAATGTTTCTTTCTTCCTTCTGGTCCACACTGTACATTTTCCTTTATTTCACTTAGCATAGCCCTCATTTTTTCATCTAATTTGCAACCATATTCAACCAATTCTGTGAGCATTCTGATTACCAGTGTTTTGAATTGTGCATCCAATAGGTTGGCTATGTCTTCGTGGCTTAGTTGTATTTTTTCTGGAGCTTTGATCTGATCTTTCATTTAGGCCATATTTTTTTTGGTCTCATGTGCCTATCATGTAGTAAGGGGTGGAGACTTAGGTGTTCACCAGGGCAGGGTAACACACATAGTTGTGTTGTGACACTGTATGTGGAGGAGGAGTCTGAGAGGGAACAATGCTACTTGCTTCACTCTTTGCCCATTTTCAATCACTTTCCCAGCTACCCACAAGTAAATTATGCCCTTCTGGTGCTGATTCCCAGGTAGGTGGGTCTGTGTATGTTCTAGGACCCTGTGGGTCTCTCCAACGAACTCTCCTGTGAGGTTGGGAGTTTCTCCTGCTGCCACCTCAACCCCCACAGTGTTTTCAATCAGAGGTCTGAGGCTTTATTCCCCTGCACTAGGACCCTGGATTGCACAGTCTATCTTGTTCCCCAGTTGTTCCTCCTGGTTTATCTGCATGCGAATGTGGGACTGCCTAGTCCACAATCCTCTACCTCACCAGGTCTGCCAGCTGCAGTCTTGCCTCAAGTCCTCTCTGCCCAGCTGCCTGTCTCCGCCCCTCCTACCGGTCTGGATGAATGTTTCTTCTTTAACTCCTTGATTGTCGGACTTCCATGTAGTTTGATTTTCTGTCATTTCTGGTTGTCTTTTTGTTTTTAAATTTGTTGTTGTCTTTCTTTTAGTTGTGTGAGGAGGCACAGTATGTCTACCTATGCCTCCATCTTGGCCAGAAGTCCCCCTTCATATTTTTTGCCCAGCCCCTTGATCCCCTTCCCATCTGGCAACCATCAAAACATTCTCTATATCTATGATTCTGTTTCTGTTTGGCTTGTTTGTTTATTTTGGTTTTTTTTTTAGATTTAGCTGTTGAGATATATATATATATATATATATTTTTTGTTGTTCATATTTTTTATCTTATTTTCTTTTTTTAAAAATGACTCTTTAAGATTTCACATAGTACTGGTTTGGTGGTGATGAACTCCTTTAGCTTTTTCTTCTCTGGGAAGCTCTTTATCTACCTTTCGATTCTAAATGAGAGCTTTGCTGGGTAGAGAAATCTTGGTTGTAGGTCCTTGTTATTCATCACTTTGAATATTTCTTGCTAATCCCTTCTGGCCTTCAAAGTTTCTTTTGAGAAATCAGCTGACAGTCTTAAGGGAGCTCCCTTGTAAGTAACTAACTGCTTTTCTCTTGCTGCTTTTAAGATTCTCTCTTTGTATTTAACCTTTGGCATTTTAAGTATGATGTGTGTTGGTGTTCATTTTGTTTGGGATTCATTGAGATTTTTGGACTTGTATGTCTATTTCCTTCACCAAATTAGGGAAGTTTTCTGTCATAATTTTTTCAAATAGATTTCTAATTTCTTACTCTTTCTCTTCTCCTTCCAGTATCCCCATGATGTAAATGTTGGTATGCTTGAAGTGATTCCAGTGGCTGCTTACACTATCCTTATTTTTTTTTTAATTCTTTTTTCTTCTTACTGTTTCGATTAGTTGTTTTTTGCTTCCTTATATTCCAAATCATTGATTTGATTCTGGTTTCATTCACTCCACTGTTGGTTCCCTGTAATTTGTTCTTTATTTCAATTACTGTATCCTTAATTTCTGACTGGATCTTTTTTGATGATGTTGAAATTCTGACTGAGTTCATTGAGCATCCTATTATCAGTGTTTGAACTCTATATCCTGTAGATTGCTTTTCTCCATTTTGTTTAGTTCTTTTTCTGAAGTTTTGCTCTGTTCATTCATTTGGGCCAGGTTTCTTTGTTTCCTCATTTTGGCAGTCTCCAAAATGTGTTTGTTTCTGTGTATGAGATAGAGTTGCTACATCTCTCAGGCTGCGTCGAGTGGCCTAATGAAGTAGGTGTCCAGAAGGATCCAGTGGCACAGCCTTCCCTATCACCCAAGCTGGGACTCAAGGTGTGCCCACCATGCAGGCTGTGAATACCTTCCTGTTGTAGATGAGCCTTGATTGCTATTGGCACATCCAAGGTCAGTCACCACCTGTGTTCCATCTGGAGTCACACAGCATAAGCTACAAAGTGATCTGCAGATGGCTGCTACTTGTGCTGGGCTTGGAAATGCCCAGGCAAGGCCAAACTGTTAACCACAGCTGTCTGCTGCTAGTGCCAGACCTGGGTCAACTTAGTGAGACGTATGGGGCTTACTGAAGCCAGAAGCTGCTTGTTTGAAAGAATTTAGGAATATCTGAATCATAGGCCAAGACAAGCCAGCTTGGGTGGCCCAAAAGTTGGGTGGGGCAGAGCCTCAGGTAATCACCAAGTGGGGTAAACAGTGTGAGCCAGGTTGATGGAATCTCAGATATGGCATCCGCTTGATGGCTCTGTGGCTCTGTTGGGTGAGAGCTCAAAGAAAGGAACAGTGGCCTTTGTGAGCACTTCTTTCTGGGAGAAAGCTCCCCCACCCCTCAACCCGCCCAGTTCTCTCCCTGATTCTGGGCAATTCAGTTCTTCCCTGTATGTCTCTGATACCTTTCAATCTGCTCCCCCCATGCTGGAGCTCCATGAGTCTGTGTAAGTCTGTGTGTGGGCCCTTTAAGAGGAACCACCTGGGATTCCAGCAGTTTCTGTCTTCCACAGGCTCTATCCCTGCTGGTTTTTACAGCCAGAAGTTATGGAGACTTTTCTTCCTGGCACTGGAACCCTGGGCTGGGGACCTAGTATGGTACTGGGATCCCTTGCTCCTGAGATATCCCTCCTGATTTCTATCCTCCACATGTGGGTGTAGGGCCAGCCCGTATTGTGTCTCTACCCCTTCTACCAGTCTTGATGTGATTTCTTCTTTAATTCTGTAGTTGTGGGATATAATTCCATTCAGCTCAATTTCTGACAGTTCTGATTGATGGATATTCTATAGTTTAGTTGTAATTTTGATGTGTTTGTGTGAGGAGGCGAGCTGTGTTTACCTACACCAGCACCTTAACCAGAAGTTTTTCAGAAGTTTTTAATCTTCCCAAACAGAATCTCTGTATTTGTTAAGCACTAACTCCCCATTCTCCCCTCCCCCAGCCTCTGGCATCCATCATTCTACTATCTGTCTCTATGACTTTGATGACTAGGAACCTGGTATCAGAGTAATCATGCACTATTTGTCCTTTTGTGTATCTTATTGTATTTAGCATGATGTTTTCAAGGGTTCATCCATGTTGTAGCATGTGTCATAATTTCACTCCTTTTTAAGACTGAATAATGCTCTGTTGCATGTGGACAGCACATTTTGTTTATCCACTCATCCATCCGTGAACATTTGAGTTGTTTCCAGCTTTTGACTGTTGTGAATAATGCTGCTTCAGACACTGGTGTACAAATACCTGTTCAAGTCCCTGCTTTCAGTTCTTTAGTATTTACTGAGAAGAATTGCTGGGCTGTATGGTAATTCTATGTTTAATTTTTTGAAGAACCATCATACTTTTCCCCCCAAAGGCTGCATGGTTTTACACTTCCACCAGCTATGTACAAGGGTTCCAGTTTCTCCACATTCTCACCAACACTTCGAGTTTTCTGTTTTGCTTTACTTTTTTTTTTGACAGAAGATTGCATTTATTTTTATTTTTTTAAAAGTAATTACTTTATTGTTGTTCAATTACAGTTATCTGCATCCTCTCCCCTCCCCTCTTCCCTCCCCCTCCAATCCCACCTCCCTCCTCCCTCCCCAGCCTCCCTCCTCCCCCTTGGTTCTGTCCATATGCCCTCCATAATGATTCCTGAAAACCCTTCTCCCCATTGTCCCCTCCCCCTCCCCCTGGCTATTGTTAGACTGTTCTTAATTTCAATGAAAGCAGAAAGCAAGCAAAACATAACCAGAGACATTGAAATTGCTTTACTTTTTGATAAGAACCATCCTAGTAGGTACGAAGTGATAGCTCACTGGATTTGATTTGCATTCCTTTAATGCTTAGACGTCAAACATCTTTTCATGTGCTTGTTCACCATTGTATATCTTCTTTGGAAAAATGCTTGTTCAAGTCCTTTGCCCATTTTTTAATTGGGTTGTTTTATTGTTGTTGTTGTTGTTGATGGTGGTAAGGGGCTTAGGGTTTTATTCTAAGTGCGACGGAAGGGCATCATGGAGCTCAAACAGGGAAGTGGCGTTTTGGGAAGAGCCTGTGTATCTCTGAGTGCTTGTGTGCTGTTCTCTGGTAATACTGGCTCCTGCACCCAGAAGCAGAGTGGGTGGATATAGATGACATCATTAACCACAGCAGTCCTTGTTCACTAGGAGCTAAAAGGGTAATGTAATTAGGACAGAAGGCCTGGGTTCTATTTTTCCTCCTACACGCTTCAGCAATGTCCTACATTTCTAGGGTGCTCCATAGTGTCCCATATTTTCCCTATACGGGGCCGAAATGGGGTGGGGTGGGATGAAGACAGACAGATGCTGTCCAACATTTTGGCACCTCTGGGCCACACTGCAAGAATAGTTGTCCTGGGCCACACATTAAATACACAAACACTAACAAAAACTGATGAGCAAAAAAAAGGTTTTAAGTAAATTTATGATTTTGTGTTGGGCTGCATTCATAGCCATCCTGGGCTGCATGCAGCCCATGGGCCACAGGTTGGACACCCCTGCAGGTGACCCAATCTCCAGGACCCACTTAGTCCTGTGATTCTTAAAGGACCTGACAAGGGCAGCCCAATTAGTGCCGGCAGTGATGTTGGTTGCTGTGATGACGGCAGCGACGCCTGTTCCTTGGGAAGCTGGTGACATTGTTAATTCATTTCATATCAGCCTGACAGGAACAGGTGGATTAGAGTAAAAGACCAGCGATGGAGAAGCAATAGGATTTCCAATCTCCAGAGAGCACCCGTTCCCCTCACCCTGGATGTTATTTCAGGTTTATACAGCCTGATTCACTCAAGTCAGAGCTCAGTATTAGACAGCATGGCACTTGACAATTTTATCAGTTTTTCATACTTTCTGTTCTGCTCATATGCTCTTGTTTATTCATTAAAGCAAGTGGTTCACAAACTTCAGTGCATCAGAATCACCTTGAGGGCCTGTTAGAACAGAGTGCTGGGCCTACTCCCACACTTCTGGTGGGGTCAGAGATTCATGTTTCCAACGAGTTCCCAGGAGATGTGGCTGTGGCTGCTCTGGGCCCACTCTTTCAGAGAATCACTGTGTGAGGACGCTCAGCATAGCTCTTTGTGGTCATCCAACAAGCTGATTTAGAATTCTTAAAATAGCAGTAACTGCAGCTGCTGTCCTGGTGGCCTGGCAATAGACTGCCTGCCTCCGTTGGTGAGGTTTTCTTCTGCACCACAGTACGCAAATTGTGTGTGTGAGTGACATGTGAGCCCATGACCTCTGGGGATGCTTTGAAGACCACTGCTTTTTTGAACAGAAGCAGCAAGTGAGAACTCCTGGCCTTGATGTGGTTGGCAGAAAATCACTCACTCTTTTTCTATTGTTTGTTTCATGCGATGAAAAGGGAAAATGATCTTATCTTAATCACTCAGGAGTGTATGGGAGATAATTAATTCCCAATAAAACCTTTGATTTTGTCCATACTGTTTATTAAAAAAATATTAACCAAACATCTTCTTTATGCCAGCTTTGTGCTACATGTTGGAAGTATAGCAGTGACCAAAACAAAGTAAGTCCCTGGTCATTTTGTCTAGTGATAGGGATAGAAAATAAACAAATAGAAGGTAAATATGTTGTGTGTCCAATGGCAATAGATGCTGTGGGTGAAAATAAAGTAGAATATAGGTGATAGGGTGTGCTGAGAGAGGAGAAATTTACCATTTATGTGTGTTTGTGTGAGTGTGTGTCTAGTACCTGCACACAGTGGCCAGAGAGGCATCTGTGAGTTGACACCTGGGCACAGACTTGAAGTAAGTAGAAAAGTGAACCACATGGAAATCATGTGCTGCAGGTAGAGGGAATGGCGTATGCAAAGGTCCTCAGGTGAGAGTGCCCTTGGCATTTCAAGGAATAGTTAAGGAGCTAGTGTGGCTGCTGTCTAGTAGTGAAAAAGAGGAGGGGTGAGAGAGAAATTCAGAGCAGTAACCAGGGCTGGACTGTGTAGGACAGCGTTGTCAAACTCATTTTTACTGGGGGCCACACCAGCCTTGTAGTTGCCTTCAAAGGGCTGAATATAATTTTAGGACTGTATAATTGTAACTACTCCTTAACAGTGAAGCAAGAGCTTGGCGCTGCCGCTGGGGAGAAACAAGGTGTCTGGCCAGATAAAATGAGGTGGAGGGCAGGATTCAGCCTGCGGGCCTTGTGAGTGCCACCTGCGATGTAGGACATTGTAAGTGATTGTAAAGATTTTGGTGGTGAGATGGGTGTCAGTGGAGGGTTTTGAGTATAAAAGGGTGCAGTCGGATTTACATATGAAGAGGCTGCTGCTGAGGGCAGCTCACACTAGAGGAGAAGAATGGGAAGAGCAGGAAGACCCGTTAGGGTGCACTTTCAGTAACCACGGCAAGTGGGGACGGTTGACTGGGCCAGGATGGAGAGGGGAAGGTGGTGACAGGTGGTGGGGTTTTGAACAAGAGCCAACAGGGTTTATTCATTTAGATGTGACATGGGGGAGAGGGGCTCCAGATGACTCTGGAAGTTTCCATTAACTGAGACTGGAGAACCTGCAGAAGCGGCCTGTGGACTAGCTATGAGCCCAGGAGAAAAAGGAGACATTACCATAAAAGGAAAACAATATTGGTATCAAAGAAAGACACCCAATATCCTACAACCTCAACCGAGCTGCTGTTTTTGTGTTTTCATGATTCTTTCCATTTCATATTCATATTCGTTCCGAGCTTACAGATAGGCATGGCTAACACTGAGGGGTTAACATGCGGCAGGCACCGTAATAAGCGTTTTGCAGGCATGATCTCATTGAATCCTCACAGCACCCCGGATAAAGATGACGAAAGCTCAGACAGGATGAGTAACACCCAGTTAGAAAGCGAGGTGCTAGAACTTTCACCCAGGACTGTCCGACTCCAAAAATCCCCAGTGACTCCCTGCTATACTCCATTTCCTTACATTTATTTATCTATACAACCCAGAGAACCATAAGTCTTTCGCTTTGGAGTCATCTTATCTACCACAGGGTGTTGTGTACATTCCGGGCTCACAGTCCCTGGGATGCCTGAGGGAATAAACCTAGGGATCACCAGAGGTGCATGTATCTCCACAGTGAGGTTGATGGATGGACAGTGCCCCAGGGGATCAGAGTAACTCATCAACAAAGAAAGCAACCAGGTTCTTACAGAACTTGGGGGAGTGGTGGGATTCAGCTAAAATTTAAACAAGGCCGAGTTTCTATGGGCTCAAAGCAGAGCAGGGCTGTGTCCAAAGGAATTAAAGTCAGCCTGGAACAGACTCTGCATCCTGTTTCCTTGGAAACTACAGGGTGAAGAGAAATGTTCAATCCACAGCCTCGTTACCTGAAGCTGTGACACCTGGGCTGGAAATCCTGGCTGCTTCTCTATGTCCCAGACACCTTGGAATTCCCAGGTAGGAGGGGAATAGCCCATTCTTAGTGGAGTGATTTTGAACAGAAAAGCTTCTGGAAGTCTCTAATTATAGAGAATACAGTTTCTTAGTGCTGCATCTTTTTGCTCATTAAACAAAAGCAGTTTTTCACAGGGTGGCAGAACGAAGCTGGCTCTGCTGCTCTTAGCCGATGTTCCTGGGGCTGCTGTTTTTCTTGCTAACCCGGCTTGCCTGCTGTGGTCCTGTTCCTGTTCACTCCAGAAAGTTCCACTAACGTTGGGCTGCGGATGCCTGTGTGGGTGTTGGAGGCCCTGGCGTGGGATTATAGTGCAATGAAAACGACAGTGCAGGGTTGCACTATCAAGATGACTGTCTAAAAAACATTTCCTGCTTCCGTTGGTCACGTCTTGCTTTCTGCCATTTTCTTAGACCTCTCTCCCTCCTTGGGTTTCTTCATCTCTCCTCCTCTTCCCCATTTTTGGGGCTTCTGACTTTTCCACTCAACACAATAGTCTCAAAGATGCCCCATTGTCTTGTGTACAGCAATTCTGCTGTTTCCTTCCCTTCTCCTTCCAAATCGTGACCTGGAGGCTGATGGTTCCCTCACCTTTCCCAGGCAGAAAGTCTCCTCAAGGAGGGTGGGGGGACAGGGACTTGGATGCCAGGGCTCAGAGAGCACGGGAGGAGGGCAGTGGAGGAGAGGGGAAGCGGGGGACGGAGGTTAACTCGAAGGCTTTCTAGGTACGTTTAGAGGACAGCCCAGCTCCTCTGATACCAGTTTCCCCATCCCGATGGTCTCAGGGGATGCAAACGCTGTGTAGGTGGTTTTACTCAAAACATAGATGCTTTTCTTGGAGATACAGTAGCATTCTATTGAAAAGTTTTACTTGGTTTAGAATTGATGAGGCCAGGATGAGGATCTGGTGTCCTTTATCTTGAAGACAGATTTGGGAGAGCAAATTGGAAAGACGAGGCTTGAGCCATGGCGTTGTGTGCTCTGGCCAGGAAGCTGAAAGCTCTGCCTGGGCACGTGCTTCAAGTAATTGAAACCTCCAGCAGCGCTGCAGGGTGTCCCTCATCTAAGTGAGGAAACCAGTACTGACTCATCTCACTGAGCTTCCACTCACTTATTGAACACAATTTTTATTAGGGCATAATTTGCACTAGGCAAGATGTAGAAAGGTGAGTCAAATACAGACTTACCCTCAAGGTGCCTCGGCTAGGGGGAGAGACAGATAAGAAAAGCAGTTTAAATAACATAAAACAGTTTAAATGAAATGAAAGTGATGGGAAAGAACTTTAGTAGAATCATGCCCAGGAACAGCTAGATGTCAGAGAAGGAATAGAATTTACTGTGGGTTAAAAAGTCTGAACAACCAGGAGATAAAGTTGGGACAGAGGCTTTTAGGATACAAAGGGGCAGCAGAGGGAGCATGGCGGAGTGCTCAGGGTGCAGGATACAGAGAGAGAAGGGTGGGCAGCGAGGCTGGAAAAATAGGCAGGAACTGAGAAGCTGGCAGTTGTCGGGAGCCATTAACACCCCTTAGGCTGCCCTCCTTGAAGACAAAGGGGGTCTGATACCTCACTCAATAAAGGTTGAGCAGTGTGCCACAGGTGAAGGGGTCCCACTTATCTGTTGGGAAGGAAGTTCTAGACCTATGTGGAAAAGTCCCAGGCGCAGGAATGAGACAGTAGAGGGGTAGCACCTGGACTGAGAGAACACCTTAGAGGCCTATGACTCTTTGCTTTCAATAAAATCTCATAGTTGAAATTAATCTAACTGCATCCTTAAAGAACGTAAAATAACATCCTTTTTAAAGTATCATGTTCTGTAAAATAGTTGTTTTGTTAATTAAATGGTAACTAGAATATTTGTGCAAACATTATTTTACAGGCCCTTTGAGTGGTCCACTCACCATGGGAAATGACTTGTGACTGCCTCGGGATCAACTGCTGCCTGATGACAATCACGGGACACTGGCTCCCAAGCCCTCCCCCTCCCCCCATGACACCTGTATAAGGCATCCACAAGAACCCCTCTGGGAGGTCAACTTCTCCGTTCTGGTTGACTGCCTTGTGCACAAGCTCTTTCAATAGACTCCATCCGCTTGTTCTTGTCCTGGGTTCGGCACTGATTTCTATGACATTGAGACTCAAGAGCCTGGCATTCAAGGTCTGGTAACAGGAAGACCAAGGTCTGATCTTTGGAGGAAAGCATATTTGGAGACCAGGTGAAGGCTTGCAAGGGCCTGGACCAAGGGAGCAAGGGGAGAGTTGGAAAGGAGCAGAAAATAAAATTTCAGAAAGCACAGGTGAATGGCTGAGAGTGGTCATTAGGGAACCTTGTTAGGACACCAGAGTCACTCTGAGGATAGTCACCAAGGTGAGGAAGGGCCCAAAACTCTTAAAGGTGGGAGCATGTGCCACATCCCTAGGAAACCACCAGGAGGCCCTTGTAGCTGCTCAGGTCACAGTAGGTTTAGAGGGAGACCCTTCCCGGGTTGTTTCCTGTTTTGTTGGATTTGTATGTCTGACTTGGGAGGTGGACTGATTGGATGGGTTATTTCACCCTCATTTCACATTTCCTGGCCATGCCCATCAGGTGTGACTGGCGCTCTCTCCATTACTGCAGCCACAAAGCGTGCTTGGTGGTGTCTAGTTAATATCTGCTAACAACTCTATTATAATGTATGCTTAACGGTAAGTTGTCCCATTTATCTTTACTACACGAATAAGGAGCATCAGTTAATGAGATACTAGAAGAATGGACTAAAAGAAATGCCCATGATAGAGAGTGAAAATAAAGAACAACAACAAAACCTGGAGTTTTAGAGGTTCCTGACATTACCTACTTACTCAATGACTATTTGTTGAGCACCTACTATGTACTAGGCACTGTGTTTAGCATTGGGAATATAGCAGTGAAGGAAAGAAGCAAGAACCCCATTCCAATGGAGCTGACATTTGGGTGGGAAGGCAGGCCATAAACAAGTGGCAAGCAGGATAATTAAACTGTAAGTGCATTGAGGACAATGAATTAACAAAGGGACACAACAGGGCATGTCAAGTAGGGTGGTCAGGGTGGTCCTTTCTGATAGGGTGACGTGGAGACTGAGCCCAGGAAGTTGAATAAGAGGTGCTCAGAGCACACAGGAAATCCAGAGGGCCTGGGTAGGGGGCCATGGGGGGCGGCTTGTGCTAGAGCCAATAAGGGAGGGCTTGATGGGAGGCAGAAGAGATGATCTCCCAGTCCCAGAGCCCTTAATATGCCTGTGAATGTTAACTTTATTCTCAAAGCAATTGGGAGCCACCAAAGAAAGGGTTTAAGCAGAGGAGAGACCTCGTGTGCACTATTAGAGCATCACCCAGCTACTGAGGGGAGAATGAATTGGAGAAGGGTAGGAGTGGAAGCAGATAGTCCAATTAGGAGATCGAGGCAGTTGTTCAGAGCAGATGGTGGGACTGGGAAGTGTTGTTGAGGGAGGGTAGATAGGGCTTGTTGCTCCATTCAGTGTGTGGTTTGAGAAAAAGAGGCATCCGGGAATAGCTCTGAAGTCAGGCTTACGTGATTTGGATAGAGAGTGTCATCATTACTGTGATGGAGCATCCAGGTGAGGTGGGAACAATCAATGCACCACACTTGACATCTGATGTGTGAGGTGCTCCTTGGCCATCCAGGTGGAGACACCAAAGGGGCGAAGTTGGGCTGTGAACCTGTTGTCCAGAAGCCAGGTGTGAGATAGAAAATTGAGAGTCATCTGTATACAGAGGCTTCATTCAGACTGGAGCACCAGACAGTACACCTCACACGTAGAGGCCGGGAGAGGAGGATGCAGCCAAGGAGATGGAGCAGGAGCAGGGGCAGCCGATCAGCCAGGAGGGAAATCCAGGCACCCGGCACACAACAGGCAAGAAAGAAAGCCTTCCAGAAGGAGAGCAGGGGATTGGCAACCCGAGGCAGTTGGTGACTTTGACTTCAGTACACAGAACTTTAGCTGTGGCCCAGCTCGTTTTAGGAATGCAGGACATGGCCAAAGCTAGAACTTTTATTAATTTTCAAATTGATAATCATACTTCAGTCTTCCTGGGGCATGGATTAAATTAACATGAATGATTAGATATGTTAAAAAACCTTTACTGCAAAATGATTTTCTGAAAGAAGAAGTTTATTTTTTTAAAATTTTATTTTATTGTTGTTCAATTACAGTTATCTGCATCCTCTCCCCTCCCCTCCTCCCTCCCCCTCCAGCCCCACCTCCCT
>PVJI01005545.1:0-95187 GCA_004026765.1 Micronycteris hirsuta
GCTCCCTCGCTCCCCCCACCCCGCCCCGCCAGGCTCCAACCGCCGCCGCCACCGCCACCGCCTGGGCCCCCGCCCCCGGTCCTCGGCCCCGCGGGGGCCTCCCGCCCCCACCGTCGCTGCCGCGCTCCGCGGCCAGCCGGGCGCCCTCCTTCCCTCCCTCCCGCCGGCCGGGGTGCGCGGGCGGCGGGGCGGCCCTCGGGCCATGCGTTCGGCGCGGCCCAACCCGGCCGGCCGGGGGCGGCGCCCCGAGCCCGGGCCCCGCGCGGCCCGCGCCCCCGGCCCCCGCTGAGCCCCAGGGGGCCCACCGTGGCCGAGGCCATGTTCCCCGTGTTCCCTTGCACGCTGCTGGCCCCCCCCTTCCCCGTGCTGGGCCTGGATTCCCGGGGGGTGGGCGGCCTCATGAACTCCTTCCCGCCACCTCAGGGTCACGCCCAGAACCCCCTGCAGGTCGGGGCTGAGCTCCAGTCCCGCTTCTTTGCCTCCCAGGGCTGCGCCCAGAGTCCATTCCAGGTGAGTAGGGGGCCGGCCGTGGCGGGCCGGGCCGGGAGGGCGCCTACCAGCGGCCGCAGCCCACATGGTGCCTTGTCTCCGCAGGCCGCTCCGGCGCCCCCACCCACGCCCCAGGCCCAGGCGGCCGAGCCCCTCCAGGTGGACTTGCTCCCGGTTCTCGCCGCCGCCCAGGAGTCTGCAGCCGCGGCCGCGGCCGCCGCTGCCGCCGCCGCTGCTGCCGCGGTTGCTGCGGCGCCCCCAACCCCGGCCGCCGCCTCCACAGTGGACACAGCGGCTCTGAAGCAGCCGCCCGCACCCCCTCCGCCGCCCCCGCCGGTGTCGGCGCCTGCTGCGGAGGCCGCGCCCCCTGTCTCTGCCGCCACCATCGCTGCAGCCACCGCCGTCGTAGCCCCAACCTCGACGGTTGCCGTGGCCCCAGTCACATCTGCCTTGGAGAAGAAGACAAAGAGCAAGGGGCCCTATATCTGCGCCCTGTGCGCCAAGGAGTTCAAGAACGGCTACAACCTCCGGAGGCACGAGGCCATCCACACGGGAGCCAAGGCTGGCCGGGTCCCTTCGGGTGCTATGAAGATGCCCACCATGGTGCCCCTGAGCCTCCTGAGCGTGCCCCAACTGAGTGGAGCCGGTGGAGGAGGGGGAGAGGCGGGTGCCGGCGGCGGAGCGGCCGCAGTGGCAGCCGGTGGCGTAGTGACCACCACCGCCTCGGGAAAGCGCATCCGGAAGAACCACGCCTGTGAGATGTGCGGCAAGGCCTTCCGCGACGTCTACCATCTGAACCGACACAAGCTGTCGCACTCCGACGAGAAGCCCTACCAGTGCCCTGTGTGCCAACAGCGCTTCAAGCGCAAGGACCGCATGAGCTACCACGTGCGCTCACATGACGGCGCTGTGCACAAGCCCTACAACTGCTCCCACTGTGGCAAGAGCTTCTCCCGGTGTGCACGGGGCCTTGGCCGCTCACTAGGCGGCGGGTGGGGAGGGAGGGACTGTGATGGAGGTGGCCTGGCCTTGCTGGTGGGGAGGGAGGAGGTTTCCGAGGATGGGGACTGGGAGCCACTCCCAGGGAGGAGGAAAAAAAATCTCTCTGGGTTACCAGGGAGCAGGGGGTGGTACTTAGCAAAGGAGGTGGGCCCTTGGATTGTTGGAAAGCTTGGCGTGGACAAGGCAGGGCAGAGATTTCCTGCCTAACTAGGACTCTGAAGCCCCGGGCTTGGGAGTAAATTCAGAGGTCTTTGAAAGACCTCTTGTGCTAAGTTAGGCAGATTTGGGGGCATCTCCACATCCCAGAGCCCTAACCCCACCCCCAACATATCCCCAGGCCGGATCACCTCAACAGTCACGTCAGACAAGTGCACTCAACAGAACGGCCCTTCAAATGTGAGGTAGGAAGCCCACCTCTTCCTGTCTTGGTTTTCATGATTTTGATCCTCATTATAGTTGTCTGAGTTCAGCCTCTCAGACCCCCTTTTTCTCTCTTTTGCTTTTTCACTCCATTTCCTCATCCTTTCTTCAAGGCCTCATCGTCTCACTCCCATTTCCTACAGATCAAAGATCCCCAAGACTCTGATTCCTTTAGCCTCTTGCCCCCTCTCCCCACTCCCTGAAGCTTTAACTCTCCTGACAACCCCCACACCCCTCCCCCTTCCCCAGAAATGTGAGGCAGCTTTCGCTACGAAGGATCGACTGCGGGCGCACACAGTACGGCATGAGGAGAAGGTGCCATGTCACGTGTGTGGCAAGATGCTGAGCTCGGCTTATATTTCGGACCACATGAAGGTGCACAGCCAGGGACCTCATCATGTCTGTGAGCTCTGCAACAAAGGTACATGCTGAGGGATGCTGGGAGGGCCAGGGACAAAGGGTGGGGACAAAACCAGAGGCCCTTCCACAGATGTGAGTTAAAGGTGCTGTAGCTGAGAGCTTGTGGCAACTAGAGCCCTTTAGAAAGCAAATGAAGTGACATTGGGACCACTGTACATCATTAAGTTTTAAGAGGTCACAGCTGGAAAAGATCTACTAGAAAGAGTCAACCTCTGGGTGTACATGGGGAGAATGGGAGTGGGACATGGCTGCTTTGGGGAAGGAGTGGTCAAGAGAGCCAGTGCCCAAGGGTTGAGAGACGGTTTCAGCTGTGCAGCCACAAGTTCTCACCTTCGGCTCCTGGGACAAGTGGAGTACATTGGCAGGGGTTTAACAAGCATGTACCCTGCTTCAGTAGCAGAAAAAACTGCTCTTAAGTAGATTTGCTTATTCACTGAGTAACTGGGCTGAGACTGTATGGGACACCGGAGGGAGGGGACACAGCCGTCTCTACTGAGGGTCAACCCTTTAAGTGTCTAGGAATCAGTGGCCTGTCACCCCAGGAGAAACCCCCTAGCAATGGAGAATGGGTTCTGGGTACCAATGCCAAGGAGCAGACCCTAGTCAACCAGGTCCCAGGTACCCTACCAGCCCCAGCAGAGTAGTTGGCCCCAGGTTACCAAGGATGTGGTGGGAGGAGGACAGGGCCACCATCTGAGGAAGGCGTCCCCAGCCTAGGAGAATAACCCCGTCTCTGGGGTCTCCATCTGGCTGACCCCATCCCCCCCATCCCAACCCCCCCCCCCATAGGCTTCACCACGGCAGCATACCTGCGCATCCACGCGGTGAAGGACCATGGGCTCCAGGCCCCGCGGGCTGACCGCATCCTGTGCAAGCTGTGCAGCGTGCACTGCAAGACCCCTGCCCAGCTGGCCGGCCACATGCAGACCCATCTGGGGGGGGCCGCACCCCCTGTCCCGGGAGATGCCCCCCAGCCACAGTCCACCTGCTGAGGGGGACCCCTGCACCCACCAGGCAAGGCGTGGGGCATGGCTGGGGGGGGACGGATGGTGTGTGTGGGACAAGGGGGCTCAAGGGGCCCAGTAGGGGATCTCAGGAAGGCCAGGGATGTCCATCCTACCACTCATGTTAGGGAGACTTCTGGGGACAGGGAGGGCCCTTCAGGAGAACTGGGTAAGGATGCAGGCCAAAGCCTCTGGGAACCAAACAGGAAGTGAGCAACGGCTGTGTCCCAGGGGAGGGAGTCTGGGAAAGAGTCTGGGGCAAGCAGCAAGGCTCTTGCCATTCAGATGGCGCTGTGATCTGGTGTTTCTCACCATGCAGGTACCGGTGAGGTTTGTCCAATGGCAGCGGCAGCGGCAGCAGCGGCAGCGGCGGCGGCAGCAGCAGCAGCGGCGGCGGCTGCATCAGTGGCAGCCCCTCCCACAGCTGTGGGTGCCCTCTCTGGGGCTGAGGGGGTGCCTGTGAGCTCTCAGCCACTTCCCTCCCAGCCCTGGTGAACTCCCAAGTTGGTGAAGGGGAGAGGGGAGAATGGAGGAAAGTCCCTTGGTACAATCTCCTTTCCCCCCCCACGCTTCCCACCAACTCCTCACTGCTTCCCCCACCACCTAAGGAGCCTCCTGAAGGAAAGGAGGAAGAAATGTTTTCTTAGGGGAATTCACTAGGTTTTAACAATTTGTTTCTCCTGCTCCTCTCTTCTTCCTATCAGACCTGTCCCCACACACACCTGTCCCCTTGGTTGTGTTGAAGCCCCCTGGACATGGGCAGGGGTGGCAGAGGACAGGAGCAGCCACTGCCCTCACCCCCTCTCCTCTCTGTAACCCTCTGCCTTGCCTTTCCAGGGATTTGTGAACCTTCTCCCTTGATGGTCCTTCTTGCTCTCCTTCCAGTCCCCCCTACTGTCTGCTGCCCCTCCCTGGGGAGTTGGTGCTTTTTTTTTTTTCCAGGGGGAGGGAGGAGAGAAAGGAGGGGAATCAAAGATTCTGTCCTAGAGGGGAAAAGGGGAGATTTGAGAAGGGGCAGAAACAGGGAAGGCAAAGGTTGTACCTTCATAAGGTGGGGTTGTTTAGGGTCCGGCCCTAAGCATCATCCTACTGGAGAATTTGTCAGGGGAAAACAAGTTAAAGGGAGCAAAAGAAGGAGCCACTTGGGCCAGAGGCAGGGCAAGAGATGGAACTTTATGAGGCCAGGGTAAATGGGGGCTGGTGGGGGGGTGTCCAGGGACTAGAGGTGCTGCCTGGGGTTGGGGGGAAGGCAGCTGCAGTGTCTCCCCCTTTCCTCTTCCACCCCAGCTCCAGCCCTGGCCTTTTCATCCCTCCCCCAAGATAGAAGCTGTGGCCCTGGCCATGTCATCGTGTTCCAGTGTCCCCTGCATGTTCCCTACCCTTCACTCCCTCTTGCGTGGATCCTATTACAATAAATTTTAAATAAAAACTTGGCTCTGGCTTGAATGAATTGCTCTCACCAAAGCCCCTGTACCCACCCCAAAGAGTTTCTTTCTTGGGCCCAGTGTCAGTCCCAGCCTTGCTCTGCCTTGTGCAGCTCCGGCTCCTCCCTCCCTGGAGGCAGCACAAGTGGCTGCAGCCCAGATTCTCGGTGAGGCCAAGTGTCCAGACGCTGTGGAGAGCAAGTTCCAGGGCCCCCAGGTCTCTGGGGGACACCCAATCTGGACAGGTGCAGAATAGCCGGCCACTGTAGGTTTGAAGAGGCCTAGTTAGAAACCCAAATATACCCCACCGAAGTACCTGCACACAGTTAAGGCCCTGAGGTGATGGTGGATGATGTAGCTGCAGAAAGGTAGGGGAAGTCTGAGCCCTAGGACTCGGAGCAGTGAGGTTGAGGATAACTGTACTTGTCCGTTCTCAGCATGGTCCACCCACTCCTCACTCCCAGCCCCTACCTGCTATTCCAGACTGCCCCTGCAGCCTCTGCCCTGCCTCTCGGAATTCCAAACCTAGTTCCTCTCCTTTCCAGGGACATTTTTCCTGAACCTTCCCATACCAATTTCTGCTGCAGCTTCCTTGGTAGAGGGACTTCTTGTGACGCAGGGTCCCTTCTCTTGAAACCCCACCCTGCAGGCTCCCCAAGTTTTGCCTCCTCTCTCTTCTTTCCGCTAGTAGGGGAGACTCCACCCGGCCCTGCCTGTCTCCCTGGACCTGCTTCTCGCAGACCCCTCTCCGTTTCATCCAACACCCTGCCTCTGCCAGGACCCCGGTGACCGTTGAAGGGAGGGGCCCGGGGCTTGGGAAGGGGATACCCCCAGGAGGTGCGCGTGGGAAGGGGCAGGGAGCTGGCGCGAGTGGTCCCCCCCGCGGGTTGCCTGGGTAACGCGGGCCTGGCACGCGTGGCTCCCTTGGGCGGGCCTGGAGGGGGCGGGGGCAGCCGCGTGCGGCAGTAGAGCGTAGGGGAGGGGACCTGAGAGGAGGGGACAAGCAGAGCGGAGGGGAGACCCGCCACCTCCCTCCTTCCCTGGCTCCCTCCTGGGCTGCGGCTGCTGCAACGGCGGCGACGGCTGCGGTGGCGGCAGCGGCCGGAACAGTCTGGAGGCCGGCGTCCAGGTGAGACAGGGATGCACTGAGTGAGGCTGCGGGTAGGAGTGGACGGACAGAAGGCAGACGCCGGGGAGGGCTGCACGGCACAGGAACACGGGTGCCTGGCCGACTGGCTGGTGGTGCTGGGCACGCCAAGCCAAAGGAAGGAGGAGGTGCTGAGGGCACCCCGGGGGCAAGGGAATCCCTGAGAGAGGGGCTGAGGAAGGGCTCAGAGGAGATGCCCAGGACCCCCAGGGAGGAGCGGGGGCGTCTGCACTCCCAAACGCGCAGCAAGAAAACCGCACCCACTGGCACCCAGGTAGGAAGGGAGGATGCAGAGTGGAATGTGAGTAAGGGGCCTCTGCCCAGTCTGCCCGTCGGAGTGTATGGGCGTCTGCACAGCTTGATTTGGAGGTGCTGGGGCATCTGCTAGGATCCGGGAGGCTGGATCTTGGTGGTGGTACCCAGGAGGAAACCATGGAAGGGTCCTGTTTACAAAATGGTTAATCTTCCCAGGGCTCTCCAAGCAGAATTTGAGCAGAGCACTCCTCCCCAGAGATATCCCACCCCAAGGCAACTTTTCTTCCTCTCCCGAGAGGCAGCCCTCGGCTGGCCAGGGGACAGGAACATAGAGCCCTCTTAGGCTGCAGTTCTGAGAGCTGCCTCTTTCCTCCTCACACCAAGCCTGTCTCCTCCTCTTCCAGGATTTGCTGCTGTCTCTGCTTCTCCGTCCTCCCCTCAGAGGCCCTCTCCCCTCTCCCATCTCAAGATGGCAGCCAGCAGCTCTGAGGTCTCTGGGATGAAGGGGATAGAGGAGGGTCTCCAGACCCAGGGAGAAGGACCTGGCCATTCTGAGGCCAAAACTGGCCCTGTCCAGGTCCCAGCTGGGGTCTCAGATGAGCCAGAGGCCCTGCAGCCAGGTCCGGACATCACTGAGGTCCCTATGGACTCAGAGCCCAAAGCTGGGATGGCTCTAGAAATCACAGAGATCCCAACAGGAGCCCCAGAAACAGCCCAGGCCAAAGATCTCAGCCCAAGCTCAGGAGGGGAACCAAAGGCCAACTCCAGTCCCCAAAAAGCATGCCAAGAGCCAGCATCCCAGCCAGAAGTGAGCAAAGAGGTCACTGCAGACCAGGGGACCAACCTGGAGTCTGCAGGCCTGTTTGAGCCAGCCTCAGAACCCACTTCCCAGCTGGACCCCCAGTCAGGTTCCCAGCCCACCCCCAAGCCAGCCCCCCAGCCCATCCCCAAGCCAGCCCTTCAGATGGAGCCTCCTACCCAGGAGGACCCCACCACTGAGGTCTTGACTGAGAGTATGGGGGAAAAGCAGGAGAATGGGGCAGTGGTTCCCCTGCAGGAGGGCGATGGGGAAGAGGGCCCATGCCCCAAGCCTCACTCACCACCCTCAACAAAACCGCCCCCAGCCAATGGGGCTGCCCCCCGCATGCTGCAGCAGCTTGTTGAGGAAGACCGACTAGGAAGGGCTCACGGTGGGCATCCAGGATCTCCCCGAGGTAGCCTGAGCCGCCACCCCAGCTCCCAGCTAGCAGGGTCTGGTGTAGAGGGGGGTGAAGGCACCCAGAAACCTCGGGACTACATCATCCTCGCCATCCTGTCCTGCTTCTGCCCCATGTGGCCTGTCAACATTGTGGCCTTCGCTTATGCCATCATGGTGAGCCTCATGGGACCCTGGCTTCCTGCACTGGAACAAAGCCGCAGGAGTGCCCGGCCTTCCCTCTGCATGGATCTCACTTCCAAGTCACAGGGCCTTGCTTGCCTCTCCTTAGGACTTCACCCTCTGAGCCACTACTGCCCCATCCTTTCAGGTGGGAGGGATATCCAGACTGTTTCACACAGCCTTGCTGACCTGTGCCCTCCTCTCCCTTGCCTCTCTCCTTCCTCTCTAACCATGGCTGGCCTGTCTCCTCTGGATGACTCTTTCACACCTGATTCCTGCTGGGCTGGCTTCTCCTGACCTGGGCCATGGTACCCCACCCCTCGTCCTAACCTCAGTCCAGGAACAGTCTGCAGCAGGGGGATGTGGATGGGGCCCAGCGTCTGGGTCGAGTGGCCAAGCTCTTAAGCATCGTGGCACTGGTAGGGGGGGTCCTCATCATTATCGCCTCCTGCGTCATCAACTTAGGCGGTGAGTGGGGGTCTGGGACAGGCTGGGAGGAATGGAAGGGTTGGCAAGGGCAGCTTTACTAACTCTTGCCCCCTCCCTCCTGTCTGTCCTCTCTACTCCTTTGTCTCTCCTTGTCTCCTCCCTCCCCCCCAACTGTCTGTCTGTCCCTCCCTCTCCTCTTCCACAGTGTATAAGTGAGGGGCTCTGCCCTGCATTCCAAGACTTTTCTTCCTGTTGGGAGCTGCCTTGGGCCCATCCTCTCCTGCTTCCCTGAGGGGAGCCCAATCGATGGCCCAGGCCCACACCCATAGGGACCAAGGGAGCCTGAGCAGCCTTGTTTACAGTTTCTTTCCTGCTCCTGCATCTTGCCAGGCTCCTCTGCCAACTGTAGGCCTCCCTTCTCCCTGCACTGTTTCCAGTCTCCCTGCACTTCTGCCTGCAGCCAGTCCAGCCTCTTGGTCTCCCTATTTCTGCACTTCTGGAAACCTCCCTGAACATCTCCCGAACTCTGCTCTCAGCTCACCTTCATCTCTCCCATCCTTCCTGCACTTCTTCCAACCTCCCAAATTTCCAGCACCTCAACCCTGATCTCCCCCTCCCCAACTTTCACTGTCTTTGCATTTTCCCCCATTCCTTTCTTCCTTCTCTCCTTCATCATTTCTCCTTTCTTCTCCGCACCCTCCACCCACTTCCTCCTCCTGCCTCATCCACCCTCAGCAGCCTTTCCTCCCCTAAGGATCTTCTCCTCCACCCTCTTGCAACCATTTATTCTGCAAAAACTCAAGCACTTAGATCAGGCTGGGGGAGGGTGGCGACGTCAGGAGAGGACTCTGTAGCCTGGTGGGGGGGGTGCTGTTTTCTGCTGGGACCACCCAGGTCTGAATGCCTACAAGGCGCCACGGTGGCAATCCGGGGTCGCAGAGCTGGCAAGCCGGAATTCGTTTGGGGACTTGCGCGGGAGTGATGAGCACTGTTCCAAACACGCACCTAGGAAAAAGCAAGGGGTGCAGCTGTTAACCCTCCACTGTCAGCCAGAATTGACCTGCAGCCCCCCTTTTAACCCTGCAGGCTTTTTAACCCTGTTGGCGAGTTTCTTAAAGGCATAGGGGGCTGAGGTCACTCACGTGCTTTGTAATGAAAGAGCCCCCCAGATAGGACCAAAGCCCCCAGCCTCAAGGAGCAAGGGCGGGGCCGAGAGCTATATACCTAATTATTTTCTAAGAGGAGGAGTGAGGTGTGTTGTACGCCACAGTCCGCTAGAGAGGCGGAGACCGAGCTACGACGTGGTTCAGAGTTAGCGGGGGTTTTTTGTTTCCTTTAAAAAAAAAAGTGTGGGCGGGGGGAACCTAAAAGTCTAAAAAAAGAAAAAAAAGGATACATCAAACTGATTCTCCCTTTTTGTATGTCGGATGCTGCATGAGCCTGAAACACCAATAAATGGAGACTGCATGAAACTCTCCTCCAGCCTGAGTTGGTCCTCCCGTCGGTTCGCCACCGGGTGCGCAAGTACTGCTTCTTTGGGGTAGAACCTATTAGGTAGTCTGTGCCTGCACCGTCCAGACGGCCATCTTTACTGTGGGCCGAAGCCAATAATGCCCAAGCGCCTACCTGCGCATGTGCAAGCCTTCCCTTGCTTTCCTCTTCCAAGTAGTTTTTACTAGAGTGGAGCCTTCCGCGCCATCTCTATGCGCCTGCGTACTGTGACCCTGCGCAGCCTGCGAGGCGGGTCTTAGCTCCAGGTGCGTACGGCGGCGGAGGTAGCGGAACTGCGAGGTGTGGAGACAGGCGGTGTGAAGGCGAGAACGGTCTGGTCAAGAAAGTGGTTTCTACCGTTCCCTGGGAACATCCGAGTACCGGATCTCAATCCGTGGGGCGGGGTCCTCGGAGGAAACTGAGCGCCCCCTCCTGGGAACACGCGGTCTGGTCGCAGGGACCGCTGTTGGAGCCTGATTGGTTGGAGAGACATCTTTAGGGACACCCCTGGGGAGCCTAGTTCCTGGGGGTCGGGGGAATCCCCCGCTTAGTACTCCTGCCTTTCCTATAATCGCAGGGCTCCTTCCCTAGTGGCTTATGTCCCTTGTCCGGGGTCATGGAGATATTGCGGCCACCACGGCAGCGCCTCTGTCTGAAGAAGGGGAAGTGACCTCCGGCCTCCAAGCTCTGGCCGTGGGAGACACCGGAGTCCCCTCGGCTTCAGCCAATAAAGCCGAGGAAGAGGGGGAAGGAGTACGGGAGGAGGCCGAGCGTGAGGGGTCTGGGATCGAGGAGGTGCAGGGAGAAGTCCCCAGCGCGGAGGGTGAAGAGCATGCCAAGGGAGAATCCGAGGACTGGTGCGTGCCCTGCAGCGATGAGGAGGTGGAGCTGCCCGCGGATGGGCAGCCCTGGATGCCCTCCCCTTCCGAAATCCAGCGGCTCTATGAACTGCTGGCTGCCCACGGTACCCTGGAGCTTCAGGCCGAGATCCTGCCCCGCCGGCCACCCACGCCTGAGGCCCAGAGTGAAGAGGAGAGATCCGACGAGGAGCCAGAGGCCAAAGAGGAGGAAGAGGAAAAGTGAGGGCACACCCTTACACCTTGTTCCTGGGGCTGCTCCCCTGAAGCCAGGAGGAAATAGGGAGGGGAGGTGGGACCCCAGAGCATGGAACATGGAGGGTGGGAAGAGAGCAGGAGAGGAAGAGCTGGCAGGCTGGGCAAAACACATGTGTGGGTGTTTGAGGAGACCACCTTCACCCTTCCCTCTCTGTCCACCTGTCCAGACCGCGCGTGCCCACAGAATTTGACTTTGATGATGAGCCAATGACACCAAAGGACTCCCTGATTGATCGGAGACGCACCCCAGGTAAAAGTTGGGTGAAGGTGGAGGGCCTCTGCTCCCACTTACCCAAAAAGTGACTCCCTGAAGGAGGCCTTTGGTGCCTTGTTGCTGCAGGGGAGCATTCACACAATGGAGCTATCACTTCAGCTTAAATTGATAACCCTATATTCCTTTAAGAGAATATCACAGATAATTCTATCATGGCTCCCATTTCTTTTATCTTCATCTCCCCAGAAGTCCAAGTCTTCCTGGTCATGCGTTATTACCTTGATCCACATCCCTATACTGCTGTTCACATCTCCTAATCTGACCCAATTTCTACACCTACATGCCTTCCCAGAATTTACCCTTAGAACCGTTCTTAATTTCTTGTTGATTTGTCATTGCAGGGGAGAGGGGGAAGAGCATCGCGAAAGAGAATCCTACACCTCTCCCCCAGGCTTCTAAAGATATTTCCATTTAAAATAAGAGACCCAAACCCCTTATCACGGCTTTCATCTTATTTCTTTGGTTTCATCTTCCACATCTCCCCAGCTCTCTAGACTCTTTGAACAGACCTCCGTGTTCCTACCCTGGGGCAGTTGCTCTTCCACTGCCTGGGGTGGTCATCACTGGTAGTTCCCCAAGTAATTACTAATGCCCATGCAAGTGTACACTGCCTCGCTCCCTTCCACATTTCTCACCTGCCCCTTCTCCAGGAAGCTCAGCTCGGAGCCAGAAACGGGAAGCCCGCCTGGACAAAGTCCTCTCAGACATGAAGCGACACAAGAAGCTGGAAGAGCAGATCCTTCGTACTGGCAGGGACCTGTTCAGCCTGGACTCAGAGGACCCCAGCCCCAGCAGCCCCCCACTCCGGTCCTCAGGGAGTCTCTTCCCCCGGCAGCGGAAATACTGACTGGTGCTGCTGGGGCCTTTCTTCCCTAACACAGGGTGCTGGGAAACCTGGGAAGAGGAGCGAAACTCCAAGCTTCTAACACAGCACCTTGCCAGAAAGAGGGCATATGAGTGTGTTTGTTTTCTGTCAAACATTTATTTGAAAACCTGGCCTGAAATGTCTGAATCTAAAATAAAAAATACAAAGTTATCTTCTCTTAAGAGGAGGAGCTTCAGCTGGAACCCAAACAGCTGTGGGTGGGCAGAGCTGTCTTCACCCAGTTTGAGAAGTTAGAGCCTTATGGGGCAGAGGTGAACTCAGTCAAGCACCAGCCTTAGGTCCCAGTCTTCCAGTGGGGCCAGCTGGCTCTGAGTGTTAAAAGAGCTGCAGCACCTTCAGCTGCAGTGAAAGCTGCTGGGAGGAGAAAAGGGAAACCAGCTGCAAGGGCCCTTTAAATGCCCAAGCCCCACCCCTGAGTCCGCCCTGCCCTGCCCTGCCCTGCCTTGCTCTGCCCTGCCAGGAAGTGATTCCTAGGGTTGGGTCCCGGGTTTTCCCTAATCGGAGGAGCCTGGTGCAGTCAGCCACACTTCTGGGTGTGAGTCCTTTGTACTGGCCCCCAAACCTTGAATCAGTGGTGGAGCCTTGTGTCCCTCAAGGCTCTCTCTAGCCTTATCCTGCCTTCTAGGGCCTTCTGCTGGGGCAGGTAAGACCTTTCTGAAGCAGAGCATGGGGGATGTGGGGGGAGGGTTGGCCTTTAGAGGTTTTGCTTTCCTTGGAGTTTTTTCTGTCTTTTGAAGCAAAGATTGATCAGTTTGTCACCTTGCCAACACCCCTCCCCTCCAAAATCTCAGGCGTCTCTGACGTCAAGCTCCCCTGTCAGGATAGGGGAGGCTTAAGGGGTCTGTTCACACTCCCTTCCTGGAATTAGCTTGAGTCTTCCTGGCCTCTGACTGGAGACCCGGGCTCTGGCCTGTCCCCCTGAGCCCTCAGAATGTGATTTGTCCACATTGAGATCCCTCAACTTTGCCAAATACTGAGGTTTTCATACTGCCCCCCCCCTCAGGGCTATGCCAGCTGTGGGCCTTGTAGATCATTTAAGAAATCATTAGCAGAATGATCTTAGGGCAGGCTTGGTTTCCAGAAGGTGTAGAGTTTGGTGAGCAGGGCTTTTAAAAAAATTTTTTGTTTTCATCTCTGAGCTCAAAGTAGAAAACAGGAAGCTCAGCCCTGGCCAGTGTGGCTCAGTTGACTGGAATATCGTTCTATAAACTGAAAGAGTCATGGGTTTGCTTCCGGGTCAGGGCACATACAAGGGGCAACCAATTGATGTTTTTGTCCCTGTCTCCCTGCCTTCCCCTCTCTAAAATCAATAAGCATGTCCTCAGGCGAGGATTAAAAATATATGGGTTTAAAAGAAAAACAACAGAAAGTTCATTTGGACCTGCCAACCTATAATTCTGGGGATCTTAGATCTCAGGAGTGAAGCCTGGAAAGGTAGGGGATGGTGGTTGAGACAGATATCCCCTGTGTTCTGCTCCCTGCCTGGCTGGACCCCTGGGTTACAGGGGAAAGACTGGCAGGAAGTGTGCCAACTAACTCCCTAGAAACTCCTGCCTCCTGCCCTTGGCGCACAGGGTACCCAGCCTGCCCTGGGTTGGTGCTCTCTGGTAGGGCAGCTCTCCAAAGCCATGAGCAGGTAAGACAGCCACCTGAGGATTCCCTGGGAACTCAGGCCTCCTTGTGGGTGCTGCCCTCCCAGGCTGCAGAAAGTGCTCACCGTTGAATTGCTATTGGCACTATTTCCTGGAGAGTACCCAGCCCCACCCAAGTCCTTGTTCTAGGTTTAGAATCTTAATTGACATTTGTGCCTGAGAAGCTGCTCCTTATTTGGGGGCTCTGCAGACTGGGTACTTGAGGTGAAATTCTGGCTTTGAACTTTGATTATTCTGTCATCCTGAGCAAGTTCCTTAACTTCTAGGTTCTTGTGAGGGTTAAGTGAGTTAATTAAAGGTATTTAACACTATGCCTGAAATTTAAGTTTTTAGTAAGTGGGAGCTGTTATCCAGGGGCACTTGCTAATGATAATGAAAGTTCCAGAGTCTCCTCAGCCCATCGTGAGACCTGGAAGCACTCCCAGCTGAGTCCTATGACTGGATGAGTTTAGAAAACATTGATCTGGATCAGGGATTCCGAAGCCCAGTTCCTGGGTTACCACTAATCTAGGCAATCCCTGCCTTCAATGATTGACATTAATCGGCAGCATGCGGGAGATGGTGGGAGGGGGGTTGGGGGGGGGAGTAGGACAAGAGGTGTCCTGAGCTGGCAGAGCTGTTCCTCCCAAGGAACAAAGGGGCCCAGTTGGGCTGGAGCTTAGATAAGATTTTCCTAGGAAGAAAAGCTCCTACAATTTTGCTGCTACATAATTTATGTGAGACAAATCCTCAAAAATTTCCACTACAGTCCCCTAAAGCAGGAGATGATTTCCCTAAACCAGGAAGCTGTCTGGTGAAAACAGTCTGTGCAGTACCTGAGTAATGTGACTCTTGCATTCTCCCAACCAAAACTAGAATGTGTAAAATTAGTGAAGGGAAACTGGGAAGATGTGCGCTTGTTCGAGCCGCACTTCCTGTGCGCTTTTCTAACCTAAGCTTGGTAGAAAGCTTCAGCTTGGCATGCCTGGACCAGGAGCCTGGGACTTGGGACAAGGGACTTGTGAGCCCTGGCTGGTGTAGCTCAGTGGATTGAGTGTGGGGCTGCAAATCAAAGGGTCACAGGTTTGATTCCCAGTCCAGGGCACATTCCTGGGTTGCTGGCCAGGTCCCCATTTGGAGGCATGTGAGAGGCAACCACACATTGATGTTTCTCTACCTCTCTTTCTCCCCTCCTCCTCTCTCTAAAAAGAAAGAAAATCTTTAAAAAGGTGGGGGGCTTGTGTTGGCTAGGGGACTACTTGGCCCTGGGGTGAAGGGGCTGGGGGAGAATAAAGGCAATTCCCTGTCCTTGAGCAGCGCTCATCTTTGTTCTTCCTCCCCCTAGTCAGCCTCCAGTCTCCAACCCTCTAAAGTTCATTCATTTCCGGTATCTAAGCCTAGGAAATAGTCACTTCTATTTCCACTTCAAAATCTAGGAAAGTAAGGCTCAGAGGCTATCGAGTGGCCCAAGCACATGCTGGCGACGACAGGACCAAATTCTTGCTAAATGAGTCAAGAGAGATTTTAAATACGGCAATGCCTGGACCTCACCTCAGACCAATTCAATCAGAATCCCCAGAGATGGGTGATTTCCAAAGCTATCCAGGTGACTCTACTGGAGTCAGGGCTGAGAGTGGCTGCTGCAGACCCGGGCTGCTCATACTTAAATGTGAGCCCAAATCATTGGGGTCTAGTTAAGATGCTAACTGATTCAGCAGCTCTCAGGTAGGGCCCAAGATTCTGCGTTACTAACAAGCTTCCAGGTACGGCTGCTGCTGCTCACTGCAGACCAACACACAGTGTAGCTGGTCACCCGGGCATCAGTTAAGATTCACTGTCAGCCACTCACAGCTGACCCTGAAGATCTCTGATATGTAGTGACTTGTCACTCAATTAAATTTTGCAGTAGCATAAGTTTATTTTTGAGCCAAGATGCAGGTGAAGAGCTGTCTCAGTGACAGGATGAACCCAGCTTCTCTGCACGGGCTGTTTTGCTCTCCGCTCCTCCACCCATCATTACCCCTGCCTTCTTGGTGTGTGAGGGGGGAGGCGTGGTGCAGCCAGGAAGCTGCTGGTCTCTGAGGCTGGGTGAAAGCTGACTGTTCTTACAGGAGCCTCATGACACTTGCGGGACATGTGATCAGGCAAATCTGGACATGTACCCAGAGGACAGACTAGGACAGATCTCAGAAGCTGGCACTGAAGGGAGATTTATGAGTGGATTTGGGGTGTTGGGGCCACGCCCAAGTCAGGGCAGGACCTTCCAGAGGTCAACAGGCTCCTTAACCATGGTCTTTCGAGGGCTCGATGTACCAGAAGTAAAATGCTCTAACTATACATGTCATCTGGTAAACCACAAAAGTCTAAATTTGAGACTTGTCACTTACATGCTGCCTGAGTCAAATGGTCTCCCCGGATCTCCTGAGAGACCCTATATTGAAACTCAGTTCTGTGGATGGTGAGTGAAAAAGTCTGTTCTTGGGTGAACTTGGCAGGTGGTCTAGCTGGAAGGAACAGCTTTAGGGCGTGGTGGACGGGTGGTCAGGGAAGTAAGACCAAGTCCTGGTACTGAACCAAGGGTTACTGGCATGGGCTTGGCCTCATACAAGGCAAAAGTCCAGTTTGATTATTTGAAAGGATGACTCGCAGCTGAGTCATTGAGCTGGGCCAGGCTCTCAGCCCTGCTGACTGAGTCCAGCTGGGGTGACAGATGGTGAGAGGCCTCAGCCTTAGGGGGTGGGAGGGATCATCCAACAAGGAGCCGCTGGAGGCTTTTTCCAGAGCCGGCTTCCCAGCCTTGCATAACCTAGAGTTCAGATCTTCCCTGTGGGGCCTCATGGAGCCCTCTCCATGCCTCCCCCTCCAGCCCTAGCTCTTCCTCTCCCTCCATCTGCCTTCCTGGCCAGGCTTCCACCTTGCAGAGAAGCTGGCGAAGGAGCAGCTGGGAAAGGCTTCACTTGGCTGTCAGATGCCCCTTTCTTTTCTGTTCTTCTAGCCCCACAGCTGCGGGAACCAAAGACTTGTCATATTCCTGACCAGTAAATAGTGAGGGTTGAGGCTGAGAAGCCAGGTGAGACAGAGAGCCTGGGGTGGTAGGTCACATGCCCTAAATGGATAAGGGAGCAGCCTCGGGCCATCCTCCCTCAGCAGTAAGAGACAGTGCTTCTGAAGAGCCAGGCTCTGTTCCAGGTGCTTTATGATGAACTGAGCCCTGATAACTTGGGTAAATGTTCAATCCATTCCCAGTTTATTGGCCAGGAAACAGATATAGGGAAGGCAAGGGACTTGTCTAAGATCACCCATCCAGTAAAGGTTAGAACCAAGATCAGTTCCAGCCCTCGGGGGAACTGGGGACCCCACATCAGGGAGCACTTTGTGGGATTGGAAGCACAGCTGAACAGAATGGGGCGGTAGAGAGGAAGAAAAGAGAAGGTCCAGATGAGAGCGAGGAGGGGAACAGAACCCCCAAAGCAAAACACCAGCCCTAGTATTTTCAAACACTACCTGAAATCAGCAGAAGAGGGAGCTCTGGCTTTAGAAAAGCTACTCTCCTACAAGTTAAGGGGAATTCACTTCATATAAAAAAAAGAAGGAACGGAAAAGTATCAAGGCCAAATCCCATACAAAGTTGCAAGATAAAAGAAGGAGGAGCAGAGTAACCTACCTCTGATGTGAAAGGTGTACCAGGGAAACAAATTGAAACTAACTTGTTTTAAAATGAGGTAAGGCGTTAAGGAAACAGTGTAAGGCAGGCAAGCCGCGGATCAGAATTGTGAGGAAGCCCAGGCTGACTCCACACCTCCAACCACGGTGCTGTGCTGCTGGCAGGGCGGGCACTCCATGGAGATTGAGATTCTCATCTGGATAGTACCACTAACTTGCTGTGTGGCCTTGAACGACACATTGTCCCTATCTAGGATTTAGCTACTTAGAGCTACACTGTCTAACATGGGTTCAACCAGCCACACTTGGCTATTGTTTTTGCAATTACGGTTTACATTCAATATTATTTTGTATTAGTTTCAGGTGCACACACTTTGCTATTTTTAAAAATAATTTATTACATCATATGTGGTACCTTCATACTTGGCTATTTTAATTAAAATATAAAATTTAGCCCTGGCTGGTATGACTCAGTGGATTGAGTACGGGCCTGTGAACCAAAGGGTCACCAGTTTGATTCCCAGTCAGGGCACGTGCCTGGGTTATGGACCAGGTCCCCAGTAGGGGGGGCGCTCGAGAGGCAATCACACACTGATGTTTCTTTCCCTCTGGTTCTCCCTCCCTTCCCCTCTGTCTAAAATTAGATAAAATCTTTTTTAAAAATGTACTTCCTCAGTTACACTGGCCATATTTCAAGTGTGCAGTAGCCACATGTGGCCAGTCCAAAGAAAGCACAGATTCAGAATATTTCCATCATTGTAGAAAGTCCTATTGGGTGCTGCTGAGTTAGAGCATTTTAAACAGAAGCCAGGCCCTGGCTGGTGTGGCTCAGTGGATTGAGCACCAGCCTATGAACCAAAGGGTCACCAGTTCGATTCCCAGTCAGGGCACATGCCTGGGTAGCAGACCAGGGTGCAAGAGGCAACTGAGGGACATTTCTCTCCCTTTTTCCCTCCCTCTCTTTCTGAAAAATAAATAAAATCTAAAATAAAAAATAAACAGGAACCAGGCAGGTACTTATGAGTGCAACAGCCCAGGTGTAAGACACCAGGGAGTAGTGAGGACTGTGGTAAAATGTGTGTCCCATCTGAAGATCACAGCTGCTACTTGGCTGTAGCCAATTTTGCTATGTGGGAATGTAGGGTCTAGCTCCTAATTCTTCAAGAAAAGCAGGAGTTGAGGGTTTGTGAAAACTCCCTATTTCTAAACCCCAACATTGAAATTGTACAGATTACGTAGATCAAGTAAAACAGTTGGGCCTCCCCTGGATTCTGCAATGTCATAGCCCCTACCTCTTTTTCCCAGGCTGGGTCTCCCTCCTTGCTTCCCATTTCTCACTTGGGTTGGAAGCTGGAGGAATGGTAGAGTAGGTGGCTCCAAAAACGTCTGACCACAGTCTCAGAAGACAAGGCTTTGGGTTGCTTGGTAAACTTGGTTCCCTTCGTGCGACTCAAAGGCACAGGTTCAAAGTCCAAGGCATGCTGGAGGCAGTGAAGGGGTTTAGGTAGAAGGGATCACTTCCTGAATGGGCCAAGCACTGGATGGAACCACCCAGGATTCAGAAGCTGGGAGGATCGGGTGGGGGGAATACGGGACTCATTTACCCCTTTTGACTTCTCACTCTCCCCACTGCTCTTGACAGCAGGGAGTTGAGGGTGGCAATGAACCAGAGAGAAAGAGGAGAAAAGAACTAGAATAATTTGTGCTGTGTCTAATTCAGTTGATTCTATAGGAGCGTCAGTTCCATCAGGGATCCCAGGACTGCTTAAAGCACAGGGGTGGGGGTGGAGGAGCAGACAAAGATTATGCAAATATTTGGGCTATGGGCTAACATTTGAATGCTGCTTGAGTCCTTGGGATGCCCTGAAATAAAGACTACCTGCCCCCCGGAGGACCCACTGATCCCTACTGTGCCCGGAAAGGCCAGGCCACCCCCAGAGACAGACCTGCACTCCCAGCTCCTCCTACACCATGGGGGTTGGAGATTGGGAAAGTGCAGGCAGCTCGGGCTATAAAGCTGATGGGACTAAAAGGAAGGGTCAGCCGAGAACCCTGGGCTTCTGTGGTTAACTGTGCCCACCAGTTCTTGGCAGGGGTGATATCTGGATGAGCAGTGCTGCCTTGGGCGGGAAGAAAAAGGAGGAGGGGTTATGGAGGCAATGGAGGGTAGAGTAATCTGAGTTGGAAGAAAAAGGGTCCTTTTCCCCCAACCCCAGCCAGTTTTCAGGCTCACGCCTGCATCATCCTAGGTCCCCTGTGTTCATCTTGCATCTTTTCCCCACCTGTCTATCACTCTATGTGCTGCCCTACACACAGGAGTTACCATGGCAACTGAAGAGTCCATCATCCGCATCCCCCCATACCACTACATCCACGTGCTGGACCAGAACAGCAATGTGTCCCGTGTGGAGGTTGGGCCAAAGACTTATATCCGGCAGGACAATGAGAGGTTGGTGTCAAGACTGGGCTGTGGGGGACGCTGGGGCTGAGGAGGGCCCGTTAGTCCAGCTGGCACCGTCGTCCATCTCCCCCGTGGACTGGCCCTCACTCCCGTCGCAGGGAGCTTTCTCTTCCACTCATTCCCTCCTTTGGGATTGGAAGTCTTCTGGGTCCTCATACCACTTCTCACCCTTCAACAGGGTCCTGTTTGCCCCCGTGCGCATGGTGACTGTCCCCCCACGCCACTACTGCACGGTGGCCAACCCAGTGTCCCGGGATGCCGACGGCTCAGTGCTATTTGATGTCACAGGGCAAGTACGGCTCCGCCACGCTGACCTGGAGATCCGGCTGGCACAGGACCCCTTCCCCCTGTACCCGGGGGAGGTGCTGGAAAAGGTATCTGACCCACTCTGCTTGTCTTGCCACCTCATCCTAGGGCTCCACACTGCCTTCTGGAGGGAAAACAAATCGGGTCCGTGGTGGGGCGGGGCGGGGGCGACATTTCCTGGTTTTCACCAAGGGTAGAATCGATTCCTTGCTCCTCCACTGACCTTCCCCAAACCTCCGCTTACTCCTCACATGCCTACAACAGACTTACTTGCCCCTCTTTTGAGAGCTGTTGGCCCATCGCTCTGTTGACCACCTAATCAACCAGGCTCCAGAGCCTGCTGGAAGCTCCCAGCCAGTCTGGCGCTAAGTGACCTGTGCCAAGCGTAAGCATTTTGTTCACTCAAAGAGTGCCAGACACGGGTGTGCAGTGACAGCAGCGGTGGGCAGATGAGGTCCACGTTCGGATGCCTGTGATTTTCCCATGGGAAGGCATCGGAGGCCTGCGCTGCAGCCAGGCCCTGGTCCTTGTTGCACTCAGGCCCTGGGCCTGAGCAAGTGGACCTCCCGTCTTTATTTCCATAACTGTCCTTCTGCCTCACCTCCTTACTCTTTTATGCTGTGTCACTCCGGGTCCCTCCACTAAGCAGTGCTTCCTGGTCCTGGGAGCATAGTAGCCTGACGCAAGAAACTTGAGACATTCCTGTCCGCTTAGATGTAAACACTTTGCAGAAAAGTGCGGGTATGGAGCTAGAAAATGATGAAGAATGATTAGAATGTTAACCCTTGAGGAATCTGAGTGAACAATGCCCGGATGTTCTTTGCATTAGAATAACCTTTTTATTTAAGTTTGAAACTGTCAGAAGTTGGAAATTACCCATATCCATGGCCTACGTCAGACAACTGAATCCCTGTCTGGGTGGTGAGCAGTCCACGTGGTGTGGAGCACCAGTATTTGAAAGTTCCGAGGGTGGAGAGAAAGCCTTCCCGTCCCTGCCTCCTTTGCCTCTGCATGTCAGCCCCCAGCAGCTCCTTCTCTCAAACCCCACGTGCTCCGGTCTCGGAGTGCCTGGCCCTCCCTCCTCAGAGCCCCATGCCTCTGGGGTGCTTCTTTTCCACTGTGGACTCAGACTAGCCTCTGCTTTGCTCCACTTTTTCCCCAGTCTTCACTGAGGACTTGGTGTGTCCTTCCCTCGCTCCCCACCCCCCGTCCTCCTCAGAGCCTCATTTGTGTTCTTGCAATGACCCTTGGCCTTCCTGACCTTGGCTCTGCCCCTGCCCCTTCTGTTTGGCCTCGGCCCGGCCCAGTGCCATGTCCAGTCTGGACTTGCTTATTCTCCCACCTGCCCCTCCCCCCCACCCCTGGCTCTGAAATTAAACTCCAGCATCCTTCCTACCGCCTGTCTCTCTCTTCTGGCCCTCCTCTGTTGCTGTGTCCCCTCAAGGCTTTGAATGCCATTTTTTGTCCCTAGGGTTCTCTTCCTGGCCCTGCTTTCCAACCCCGACTGAACTCATTGTTTGAACACTTGTGCCCTGAACTGTGGCAAAACCGGGTCCTGGGTCAGTGTCGCCACTCACACCCAGGGGGCGTTCCTAGCCTGTGGGCGGCTCCGCCACCGCCACAGTTCCGCAAGTAGGGGCGGATCAAGTGGTTCATTGCAACCCAAGCCCAGCTCATCAGTTCTCTTCCTTCCCAACCAGCTTTCTCTCCATTCTCCTCTGTGTGTTTCTAAATATTTATTATTCTCCAGTCTCTTCCTATTTTCTGCCCTTTCACTCTTGAACAACTCGGGTCACCTACTTAGTTAGAAATCAGGGCCATCTGGCAGGATTTGGATCTATGTTCTCTTCCCTTCAAGACAACCCTTGTCTCCTCCCCACATGCTGGGGCCTCCAGGAGGTTCCCCTCCATCAGGTGGGCTCAGGGGGGCTCATCCTTCTATCTCTTGAACACTTGTTCTGCATCTAGAGCTTTTTTTCCCTTTGACTTCTTCACTACTGACACCTTTCTCTTGGCCAATTAGCATGCTCTGTCTCTTCCATCCTTTTCTGGCCTCAAAGGCTTATTTATTTAAGTTTTTCATCCTAAGGAATGCATTCATAACTCCCTGACTTCCACCACCAATATCTGCTCTCCATTCCCCAGAGGCACCTACTACCACTCCAGGGTACACACTTCCAGAAATAACTATGCATTCACATAAACATGTATCCAAAAAAGTATTATAACCTATTTGCATAAGGACTATCATACTGTTATTTGCCAGTGTCTTTTGAATGAACTTGTGCATCTTGGTACATAAGTCACGTCTTGTTTAATTGTTGGTGCAGTTCTATGTGATGTATAGAGGTTCAGCCATTCCCTGTAGAGAATTCTTTTCACACGCATGACGAAAGCGTAGCTCTGGGATTCACGCGTGTGAGGAAAACCTCCATGTGGAAAAAAATTACTCCCAAGTCGGCATGCGTGGAATCATGTCCGTGGAAAGGAATTCTCTGAAGGGGAATTTGACTAACATGTTTCTTAAAATGTACTGCTTTGCTGAGTCTCTTACCCTGGAATCTAGGGGCTTATGTTAATGGATGCCTCAGAATCTTCCCTGCTACAGTGTTTATGGTCCTAAAGTAAACAGCCCTAGCTAGCTTGCCCTCAATTTACTTGTCTCCTATTTAATGTACTGCCCCGGTCCTGTCTACCACCAGACAGGAATTTACGATCTGATGCTCTGTGCCCCAAATCCTCAATAAACACCCCTGGACCCAAGGCTCGGGGCTCTCTCCCAGAAGATGAGGGGGAAGCCACGTGGCCCCGGATCTCTTCCAAGCGTGTCTCTGTGTGAGATTGATTCACGCGTTCAGTCATGGTCACCACGGATTTTGCGGGACAAAATCCGCGGCAATTCCCCTACTGGATGTCTTTTAGGATGTTTCCAGTTTATACAGGAAGAGAAGGGTGCTGCAATAAATATCCTTGTCTGTGCGTCCTTGTGCATGTTAGTTTTGGGGTTTTTTTGTAAGAGTAGAGACTAATAAGAATTGCTGGGTCCTACATCATGCTAAATTTGTGTGTGCTTTTATGAGTGGCCCTGTGAATCTCATTTCTAGCTATTTACTGCTTTGCTTTCCCCACTCTTCGATGACAACTTGTACTTGCTGTCATCTGCCCTGTTCCCTCACAAGGCCCTGCATCTGGGCCTGGCCCCGCCCCCCACTGTACCCCCTTTGACAAAGCACTGAGACATCCAAACTGCAGGCCTGGGGACAGTCCTATAGTGTCTCACAGGCCCTCTCAACCGCATGTACTGTCGATCCACTCTCTTTCTAAAACGTGTGTTTACCTTTATCCCTGTGGATGTCTTTTTTCCATCTTTGTAGAGGTGTCCTTGCTGCCCTCTCTGCCTTCAGCTTCTGTCCCGAACCCCCATGTGTCCTCTCATGCTTTCACGGCCCACACTGAACACATGCCCCTCTTAGCCCGGAGGCCCCGCACTGCCCGGAAGCCCTCTCCTGGTGTCCCACAGCTGCCTCATACTGGACATCCGGACCAACACTGTTCCTGACCCCCCACAACTGTTCTCCCATATTCCCAATCTTACTTGGTGATACTACTGGGTACCCAGTCACCCCAGCTGGGAACTTGCCTGCAAAGGCTTGAGGAACACACTGGAGAGAGACAAAGGTGGCAGCCAGGAGACCAATTAGGAAGCTATTTCCATCCTCCAGGAGAGAGGTGCTGACAGCTTGGGCGAGAGTGACGGCAGGGGTAGGTAAATTTAGACGGGATTTGTGAGGGATAGGAAGTGGTGACAGAGTAGATGTGGGGGCTGGGAAACTCACGGGGCTCTGTGCTCTTCCCATAATGCTCACCTTCTCCCCCTCCCGTACCTATATCAAAAGTCAGCTCTCCCTTGATCCCCAGTTCAAATGCCACTTTCTGAGGGCCTTCCCTAACTTCTCCTTCATCTGAACTTCTGCAACCTCTCTCCCTTGGCACTGTCCACAGTCTGCTTGGAGAGAACGGTCTGTGTCTAGGTCTTACCACCTGTTGGCACTTAAACTCCATGATGACGTATGTCCTGTCCCCCCATAACCAGCGGAGTGCCGTGCACACTTACACGGTGTGCAGGGAAGGGCTTGCCAGGGCAGTGACCTCCAGCCCTGCCTCTCTCCAGCCCAGGGTGCGGTCAGTGGGTACAGCAGAGTGACTTGGCCTTCTCTGCCCCACAGCCACCCAGCTGAAGTAAGGAGCAGCAGGTAGGCTTCGCTGAACGCTGAGGTTTAAGTCCTGCTTCTGTTCCTTACTCATTGGGTGGCCTTGCTCATATTCCTTATCCACTATGCTCTCTTTCCTTACTTTCTTGCCTCCCTCGGATCAAAGATCAAGTGAAATCTTACTCACAGAAACAGTTCTACAAACTGTGGCTACTTCTTGCCAGGTCCCCCTTCCTGAGGGAAGGGGATGTGATGCCTGGAGTACAGTGGCCATCTTGTGATCATGAGGCAACCTTGAAACAAAGTCACATGCTTTAAATGTGCCTGTCATAGCAGTTTATACCTTCCTACCTCCTTAGACTTCCTAGAGGGCCCCAGTGCACACCAGGCCGTAAGATACGCAATTGTTCAGCTTTTCAGGTACATCTTCCCCATCTCCCGTCAAGCCCTCTACCCAGTTTCCCACCTAAACTTCTAGTTCAAAACACTTTCTAAGCACTTCCTTCAGAGGAAGTGTGTCCTTGGCTCATCAGCAGTGGCATTCTCTTGCTCTGTCAACTCTGTCTTGGTTCCTCAGAGTAGATGGCTTTGGGACAACGCCTGTCTTGTACTTTCCATTCTGAGTCTTACTTTGGGACACATGTGAAGATTGATGCTGTGAATCCTGACCTCCAAGATGTCAGTGTGACTCCTGGGGTCATGGCACTGAATGCCCCATGACCCCCCCCTTCTTCCCCTACAGAACATCACCCCACTGCAGGTGGTTCTGCCCAACACTGCGCTCCATCTTAAGGCATTGCTGGATTTTAAGGATAACAATGGAGATAAAGTTGTTGCAGGAGACGAGTGGCTATTTGAAGGACCTGGTAAGTTCTCTCCATTGGGCTGGAGTTGGGGTCGGAGGCTTCCTGCCTTCCCATCGTAACCCTGATATCTTCTGACCTTCACCTCTGCCTCATCTTCCCTTCCAAGGCACATATATCCCCCAGAAGGAGGTGGAGGTCGTAGAGATCATTCAGGCCACGATCATCAGGCAGAACCAAGCTCTGAAGCTGAGGGCCCGCAAAGAGTGCCGGGACCGGGACGGCAAGGAGAGGGTGACAGGTGGGACTGGGAAGGAGCACTGAGGAGGGGTGGGCAGGCCCTGGCTCTGACTGCCGCAGCTGCGGGGGAAGCGGGGGAAGGATGGGGAAAAGCCACTTGTGACTACAGCCTGGGAGGAAGTGCTTACCTGGAATCTCTTATAAGCTGTTGGGGCTGCTCCCAGCTGCTTCCCCCACTCGCCTTCATGCAGGCGATGTTCCAGCCTCGATCCGGTGATCAAGACCATGTTGACATGCCTTTCCCTCCCCCCCACTTCCCATGAGCCGGGGGCAGTGGCCACGTCTGGCATTCACATGCAATTGGCAGTGGTATTTACGGTGTCTTAAATGCAGCGCTTACTCTGTGCCACGTGTGATTCAAAATGCCTTACAAATAATAACTTACTGGGTCCTCAAACAGCCTTGAGTCACCACTATTCCCATTTTCTATGTAATAAGATGGAGGCACAGAAATTAGGTTACTTAACTGGGTTTATGGCCAGGAAGGGCAAGGCCGGAACTGGTACCCAGGCACTCTTGCTTCTTCAAAACCTTGGCGCCATCTACAGCTCTGATAGAGGCTGCCTATCTCATGGGAAGGAAATAAGTCGGTCTCTGGAGCTTAGAGAAGTCATAGCAGGTATTGGCACAGTAGCAACTTGGGCACTTAGAAGGCTTTTTTATTCTCTTGGGTAGGGGTTCATTTTCCTCTCATCTCAAAAAAAGGAATAAATACAACTCTTGTCAGGCCCTTGAGCCTGGGGACAGTGTCATCTCCTTGTGCACAAAGTCCTGTGCATCCCTTGTTGTCTAGGCTTCAGGAAGGGGTGGCTAAGGAGCAGGCTTGGGTGACCTTTGACCCTTACTGCTGCACTCTTGACCCAGGAGAAGAATGGCTGGTCCGCTCCGTCGGTGCCTATCTGCCAGCAGTGTTTGAGGAGGTTCTGGATTTGGTGGACGCTGTGATCCTGACAGAAAAGGTCTGTGCTCTGGTGGATGTGAATCAAGGGACCCGGGGGTAGGCAGTGCTCAGAGTGGCAGCGATGGTGACAGACACAAAGGGTGTAAAAGTGACCCCAGATTTCCAGGGTCACTAGAAGAAAAATTCAGAGGTGAGATAACCTGAGGAGTATCCTGGGTCATCTGAAAGGGTTAAAACATCCTCCTGGGTTGGTGGAAACTGGCATTGAGACCATTGGGTGGTCAGTGGGCTTCCCAGGTCCCCTGAGGAGGTTGCAGGTGGATTTACTGGGACACCCAACATGTCTTGCTCTGCAGATGGCCCTGCACCTCCGGGCTCGGCAGAACTTCCGAGACATGAGGGGAGTGACCCGCCGCACTGGGGAGGAGTGGCTGGTGACAGTGCAGGACACAGAAGCTCATGTGCCAGATGTTTACGAGGAAGTGCTGGGTGTTGTGCCTATCACCACCTTGGGCCCCCAAAACTACTGTGTGATTCTCGACCCAGTTGGACTAGATGGCAAGAACCAGCTGGGGCAAAAGCTTGTGGTCAAGGTAAGTACCTCCCCAGAGGGTGAATGCCCTTAAATTGCACGAGAGCCTCAGACCTCTCTCCCTTCTCTCCCCCCACCCTGCGTACACATTCTGGGAATGCCGAGCTTGCGCTGGCTCCCTCCGTGCCCGGGCACCCCAGGTTCTGGCTCTGAGGCTCTGGCCCATTGGTCTCCCCAGCAGCTCCTGACCTCGGGTCACGCACTGCCCCGCTGGGAGCGCCTCCCTGGCCCTGCCCTTGTGCTGCAGACTGTGAAGCTCCTATTTCTGGAAACTTTGTCGTCCTGCATTTAAAAGAAAATCTTTGGGTTTACCCTTCTCCCCAGCCCCTCTCTGAACTATAAGGGATCAGCTGGGGTCGGCAAACTTTTTTCTATAAAGGGCCAGATTTGATGTTTAGGGCTTTGCAATCGGTAAGGTTTCTGTGGCAACAACTCAGCTCTGCTGCTTTTGGACGAAAGCAGCATAGACAGCTTGTCAGTGAACGAGCGCCCCTGTGTTCCTGTAGCATTGTATTTGTGTGAACAGGCAGAGAAAAGTAGCTGATGAATGTATAAAAACTGTGATATAGCCCAACAACGGAATATCATGCAGCTATGGAAAAAAACTGATGGTCAGCTTGCTACAACATGGGTAAACTTAAACCTCACGCTCAGCAAAGGAAGCCAGAATTAAAAGACCACACACTATGTGAGTCCATTTATATGAACCGGCTGGAAGAGGCAAATCTGCAGAGACAGAAAATAGGTGGGTGGGCTGGGCAGTGACTGGGCAGACAGTGTCTCTTTTCAGGGTGATGACCGTGCTCTGGAATTGGACTGTGGTCACGGCTGGACAGTTCTGTGGGTGAAGTGGGTTAATAATAATAATTAATAAGCATTAATACAAGAAATTCTATGATTTGCATACTTACAACTGTAAACCTACCTTGGCTATCCTGTGTATTTTTTTTTAAAGATTTTATTTATTTATTTTTAGAGGGGAAGGGAGGGAGACAGAGAGAGAGAGAAACAGCAATGTATCATTGCCTCTCACGTGGCCCTCACTGGGGACTTGGCCTGCAACCCAGGCATGTGCCCTGACTGGGAATTGAACCGGGACCCTCTGGTTCCCAGCCCGCGCTCAATCCACTGAGCTACACCAGCCAGGGCAGTTCACAGTATCTTTTAAGGGCAGGTTTGACCAGATAGGATCCGTAGGCATTTGTAGAGCACCTCAGGGTCCCGTTAACCCCTCACTGGATAGTAACTTGAGGATGGGAAAAGTGTGGGCTCCTGTCCTCAGAAGGAGTCCACGGCCCCATGGGGCTGGGAGAGGTGCCGGCTGAGGCAGCTGCTACCCTGGGTGGCAGCTTTGCTCCTAACCCTATGTCTCCCCACCAGGGAGAGAAGTCTTTTTTCCTCCAGCCAGGAGAGAGGCTGGAGCAAGGTATTCAGGATGTGTACGTGCTGTCGGAGCAGCAGGGGCTGCTGCTGAGGGCCCTGCAGCCCCTGGAGGAGGAGGAAGACGAGGGGAAGGTCTCACACAAGGCCGGTGACCACTGGCTCATCCGTGGGCCCCTAGAGTACGTGCCATCTGCCAAGGTGGAGGTGGTGGAAGAGCGTCAGGCCATCCCCCTGGATGAAAACGAGGGCATCTACGTGCAGGATGTCAAGACCGGAAAGGTGACAGCTGAGGGCTGGGCACTGTCACTGCTGTGCGGCCATGGTGGTGGCTTGCTCTGGGCAAGTGGGTGATGCTGATGGGGGGCGGGGCGGTACGCGGTGGAGGCGGTAAGGGGACTAATGACATTGATAGCAGCTGCTGAGCTGCTGGCTGGTAGGTACGAGGGAATTCTGTGGAGTGTTTGCCTTTCCTTTGTCTTAAATAACTAACTTCAAATTTTAGAAACTCCCACGGGAGAAGGTGAACCAGATTTCAGGATGGGGACTCTGTTCCCACTACAGACCTGGCCCCTGGCATAAAGGTCTGACTGGGGTGTGGCATAGGGACAGTGAAAACCCACTGCCTCCCTTATGCCCTTTTCCTGATAGAATCCTTCCTCTTTGCCCCCTTACCTGAAACCTTGACCCTGGGTTGACCTAGGACCACATCTCGGACCTCTTTCACTAAGAGTCCAACCTAGAAGTAGAGCTCAGAACCCAGGCGGTGTTAGTGTATGCTGCCTGTTTCCTAGGGTTGCGCCTGTCCCCAGGACACTCTCCAAGCTGCCCTGTGAAGGAAAATTGCAGAAGAAATAGTATCAAGCACTTATTATATGTCAGGTTCTCAGCATTAGACATAGACATGATGTCATTCATTCCTCAGCCCTGTGAGGTGGCCCCTGTCAGGTCCATGTAGTAGATGAGGAATTGAAGCACAGAGGAGAAGCAGCTTCCCCGAGGTGGTGGGGCCAGCGGTGGCCTCTCCCCAGAGACTGTGTAACCACGATGCTGCCCTGCCCCCTGCACCAGTTATGCTTCGGGACTGCTGGTGGGTCTTTCTCCCTTTTACCTCTCCTGGTGACATCCCTCCTTGTCCTCTCTTGAGGTGCGTGCTGTGATTGGAAGCACGTACATGCTGACCCAGGACGAGGTCCTGTGGGAGAAAGAGCTGCCCCCTGGGGTGGAGGACCTGCTGAACAGGGGGCAGGACCCGCTGGCGGACAGGGGTGAGATGAACAAGGCTAAGACCCTTCAGCCGTCCACTTCCCGGGACAAGACCCGAGTGGTCAGCTACCGCGTCCCTCACAACGCGGCCGTGCAGGTGTATGACTACAGGGAGAAGAGAGCGCGGTGAGGGGCGCGGCCAGGGGCTGGGCGAGGGGGTGGGGGAGGCGGCCAGAGAGGCTCTCCCGGGTCTGACTCGCGCTCCCTCTGCAGCGTGGTGTTTGGGCCCGAGCTGGTGTCGCTGGGTCCTGAGGAGCAGTTCACGGTGTTGTCCCTTTCGGCTGGGCGGCCCAAGCGTCCCCACGCCCGCCGTGCGCTCTGCCTGCTGCTGGGGCCTGACTTCTTCACAGACGTCATTACCATCGAAACCGCAGACCATGCCAGGCTGCAGCTACAGCTCGCATACAATTGGTAAGGGGCGGGAGGAGCGGCGAGGACTTCCGCGGAGCAGCCCCAGGGGAACCCTGGCCACGAGAGATGCCTTCTTGCAGTGCTGGGCTAAGGATGGGGGCGGTAAGCCTGACTGTGCTGTGGTCCAGAGGCCATGCCGGGTTTCTCAGAAATCCAGTCTGATGCCCCAGGGGAATGACAGGGAAGATGTGGGCTCACCTCCTGGGAGCAGGATTTTGGGGACATGATAGGAGGACACTCCCCAGCTAAACTCTCCGCATGTGTTCAGCAAAACACTAACTGCAAGGCTATGGAAAGACCTATCAGACGCTGCTGGTGGGAGTGGGCCGCATGGGCAGGAGGTCAAGAGCATCCGCTCTGGGGCGGATGGCCTGGGCCTGCATCCCAGCCCTGCCATTTGCTAGCTGTGGGCCTGAGCCAGTGACCTGGCATTTTCCTCAGTTTCCCCATCTGTAAAATGAGGACATGTGACCATCAGTTTCATAGGCCAACGAAAGGCTGCAGCGAGCACCAGAACAATGCCTGCGTGTGGTCAGAGCTCGAGTGGCAGCAGCTAGAGAGAGAGAAGAGAAGTCACACCCAGGAGCCTAGGGAGTGTTCCTTGCCTCTTGACTGAGTGGCCAGGACCATGACGGAGGCAGATGAGGCGCTGCTCTCTTTGTGGTACCAGAGCATGCCAGCTAAGAGCACAGGCCCTGGAAGCCACACTGCCTGGTTTCAGCTGAATCTGGGTCTGTCATTCAGTCTCTCTGGACCCCTATTTTCTCCTCCGTAGAAGGGGTAATGCTCCTCATAGAGTGACAGAGAATGAGATGGGAATACGTGTAAGGTTCTTAGGACGCCACCTGGCACACAGTGGGTACTGATTGGCATTCTCTGCCCTGAGAGGCCCTGCCCAGCCATGGAGGGTGGGTGTAGGAGCCCCATTCAAAGATGGGGGAATTGTTGTTTCCTAGAGGAAAACGCCTCCCTGTTCTGGGCCTCTTTGCTCATAGGCACTTTGAGCTGCGTGACCGGAAGGACCCCCAGGAGACGGCTAAGCTCTTCTCTGTGCCTGACTTCGTGGGTGATGCCTGCAAAGCCATAGCATCCCGGGTGCGGGGGGCTGTGGCCTCTGTCACCTTCGATGACTTCCACAAGAACTCAGCCCGCATCATCCGCACTGCTGTCTTTGGCTTTGAGACTCTGGAAGCCAAGGGGTCTGACAGTGAGGCCCTGCCCCGGGCCCGGGACCGGGCTGTCTTCCCCCAAAATGGACTGGTGGTCAGCAGCGTGGATGTGCAGTCAGTGGAGCCTGTGGACCAGAGGACCCGGGATGCCCTGCAGCGCAGTGTCCAGCTGGCCATCGAGATCACCACCAACTCCCAGGAGGCAGCTGCCAAGTGAGTGCGGGCTGCTGCCCACGACACCCACAGTGGACCAGACCTCTCCCAGGTTTCCATCTCTGCCCCCTGCTGGGCCCCACTTAACGCGGCTTCCCCTGGGGGTCAGTCTTCTGTTGTCCTTACCCAGCAGAGAGTTCGGCCCACTTAAAGTGTGACAAGATGTCACCCTGCTCCTGTGGCTTCTCACCTTGCTTGTGTTAGAACCCAGACTCATTTCTGCAGTCTTCCGGGCACTCCGGAGTCCAGCCCTGGCTCTCCCACCTCACCTTGTGCCCAGGCTGCAGGCCCACCAGCTCCTTTCTGCTCCTCAAATGCTCGGCTGGGCTCAAGGCCTTCTGCAGGGGCTGCTTCCTGTGCCCAGGGCTCTCCCCTTGGGCGCTTCAGGGCAGGCTCCTCCTTGAAGAGCCTTTACTTTCTGCCCTGACTGAGGCAGCACCCTCTTTGCCAAGTCATCACTGCGTCACTCATTTTTGGGGCTTGTCATCGTCTGCAGTCATCCTCAGTTATTTCTTTCCCCGCTGGGAGGAAAGTTGTGTGACAGCATGGCCTCGGCCACAGTGTCCGAGCCTGGACTTCCGCCAGGCCACAGTGCACACGCCCTTCTTCTGTTTCATCCTGAGTGCCTCCCGTGGGCCAGGTCCCTCCTGGGCACCAAGGAGGTTGGTGGTCCCTGCTCTTGGAGCTCCTGTTCCAACTCTGGCCTCATGCCAGCATCGTCCCTGTCCCCTCTCCCCCCCAGGCACGAGGCTCAGAGACTAGAACAAGAAGCCCGCGGCCGGCTTGAGCGGCAGAAAATCTTGGACCAGTCAGAAGCCGAGAAAGCTCGCAGGGAACTCTTGGAGCTGGAGGCTCTGAGGTGGGTCAAAAACTCAAGAAATAAAGTAAAATTAAAAGGAAAAAAAAAAAGAATTAAAGGGAAAGATGGCTTGCCGAAGCTCTTGGCACGGCAGCTGGTGCGGGGAGCCGGGGCTGTTTGTAAAAGCTGCCGGCAAAAGGCAGGGCTGGAGGAGGTCAGGGCGGGCTCGGCCCTGGGTCCCGCCTGACTGCGGGTTTCCCCAGCACTGCCGTGGAGAGCACCGGGACCGCCAAGGCGGAGGCCGAGTCCCGTGCAGAGGCGGCACGCATCGAGGGGCAGGGCTCTGTGTTGCAGGCCAAGCTGAAGGCAGAGGCCTTGGCCATTCAGACGGTGAGTGGGGAGCTGCCCCTGGGAGGGTGTGGCCTTGGGGTCTGGAAGAGGCCCTGTCCCTGCCGTTCCTCGAGCTCAGCAGGGTGCCAAGTGCCCTGATGTGCAGCTCTTTTCAAGTATTTTGTGGTTTATAAAGTCCTTTGCCCTCTACCAAGTCATTGAATGCCTGCCTGGAAGACAAAGGCGGGCATTACACCCGTCTTACATGTAGTAGGTGCCCAAACAGTGGGCGGTGTTGGGCCAGGTTTGTGTATGTTTTGCATGCATGATCTTACTTAGTGCTTGAAACCCCATGAAGTAGGTATTACTGCATGTTACAGAGGAGGGCACTGAGGATTCAGGGGGCCCCCATGGGTCACTACCTAAAAGTTGGCACTGCCAGGATTTACGCCTGACTGGCCATAAGTCCATAGTTCCATGCTGTTCACCTCAGCTCCCTCAGCCTTGCTGGCTGGGTGACTTGCTGGGCTGTGTCCGGGGGCCACATGACTGAAAGAAGCCTCCCTTTTCAGGAGGCTGAGCTCCAGCGGGTACAGAAAGTACGAGAGCTGGAACTGGTCTATGCCCGGGCCCAGCTGGAGCTGGAGGTGAGCAAGGCCCAGCAGCTGGCTGAGGTGGAGGTGAAGAAGTTCAAGCAGATGACGGAGGCCCTGGGCCCCAGCACCATCAGGGACCTTGCCGTGGCAGGGCCGGAGATGCAGGTGAGAGTGGGGAGAGTACAAGGGGGTTGTGTGTGTCGTGGGACCACCCTTGCAACCAAGAAGGCAGAGCCGGGGAGGCAAATACAACATCTAGAGAGACGCTGGGGACAGGGGTGAGGTGAGGTAGTGATGGAACTGCCCCTGTATGAACCGCCACGTCCTGACCTGCATCATCCGAACGTGGTGTCGTATTGGGCACAGCACGAGACTCAGCAGGGAACTGGAGCTTCCGGGGGGACAGTAAACAGATGGGACATCACCGTGACTGCTGCTTTGAAGGAAGTCAATATGGTGAAAGGGGAGGCGACATTTCAAATTAGTTGGTCTAAGAAGAGTCACTCTGAAGAGGGGATACTTGAGCAGTATGTAGAGTTGACAAGAACTTCCCAGGAGAGGGTCCGAGTGCGAAGACACACAATGAAATGTGGTGCATTTAAAGAACAGAAAGAACTGGCCAGCAGAGGGTGGAATGCTGTGCTCCTGGAGGCAGCTGTGGGCAGGGGCCTCAGCTTTCAGGCCTCCCAGGGCCGGCGGATGACACCGTCGGTCCCTCCTGTGCTCCTCGCAGAGCACTGGCTAACCCTACGAGGAGGGCTTGGGCGGCAGCTGCGTGTGGGATCAGAGCGGACGGCAGCCCACCCTAGGGAGGCGGCCAGGGGGATGAGAGAAGGGACCAGGGTCTGACTCTCTCTTCTCGTCCTCTTCTCGCTCCCTCCAGGTGAAACTGCTTCAGAGCCTGGGCCTGAAATCAACCCTCATCACTGACGGCTCCACCCCTGTCAACCTCTTCAACACAGCCTTGGGTCTGCTGGGGTTCGGGGCCGAGGCCCAGGCCCCAGCCACGAAGGTGGCCGGGGGGCCTGGCCCCGAACAGCACTTGCTTCTCCAGTCCTCTCCTGTCCCTTAAGTTCTCGGAAGCAACTGCTTCATGCCTTAGCCCCATACTGTGTCGACAAATAAAAACTTTTACTTCTGGGCATTTAAACCCTCTTCTGTCTATGTCAGAGGGGAGCTTAATGCAAGGGTGGGTGGAGGGGCAGAGAATACCCCTGAAATCTTGAGATAGTTACTAGAGACTACCCCCATATGTAATGTGGGAGGAAACTGAGGCAGGGAGACTAACCTGAAGTCACCCCGATAGCCATGGCCCCGAAGTCTTACTATCAGCCAGACTGTCCTCTGGGCAGTCGGTCAGCTTTCCTCAGACTCCGAGTGGGGGAGGTGATGCCGCCGGTGGGAGGACGGGCCCTCCTGGCCATGCCTGGCCAGCCCCTCTGGGATGGCTCCCGCACTAGCAGCTTCTCTGCTCACTGCCACTTCCTCCAGGACCTCAGCTTTGTCAAGGGGGTGCTGGAGTCTAACACGCTGGCTGCAGGTGCATCCATCCAGCCCTCAGCACTTGGGAGGCCCCCTTTGGTGCCACCTGCTGGTCACACTTGGCAGGCCTGCGAGCAAGGCACCTGCGCCCTTGTCTGTCTCAGATGGGAATGTCAGATGGGGAGGAGGATCCTGCAGAGGGGCAGTAGAAACGAGCGCCTTCCTGGGCTTCTAGTACGGGCCCTTCAAGAGCATTGTTGGCGGGGAGGTGTCGCCTCCCCACTCTCTCCCATGACTAGTGAGGAGCCCTTATTTGGGCAAAGAGTCCAGGTGCCATCAGTCTGGGCACACAAGTGGAGGCTGCAAGGTGAACCATACTTTGGCTGGGGTATAGCCGTAGCTCGTAGGCCTGCCCGGTCTCTGCTGAAGAAGTAAAAAGATCCAGGGTGAAGAAAGAAACTTGGGTTTACTGGCTGTGTGGCTAAACAGGGGCAGCTCAACCTCTCTGATCCCTTCCCGTCTACGAAATTGGCCCGCAATTCCCCTATTGAGCCGGACCGCAGCCTTTTTGGGGCTTTCTATTCCTTTCCCCCCACTGGGGCCTGACCCCCTGAGCCTTGTCCCTTTCCAGGCTGAGGTGCATTTGTGTGGCTAGTGGCTCCACTCAGGTCTGAGCGTGTTGAGGCCGGGGGCTGTCTGCCCACAGCACTGAGTGGTGCTGGCTCAGGGTTCTGGAACAGCCAGGTGCGTCGGCCCTCACCTCTGCTTCCTCCAAACTTTCCTCCACCTTCCCTTAAGAGATAATTAACTTAGCCCTGGCTGGTGTAGCTCAGTGGATTGCCCCGGTTCGATTCCCAGTCAGGGCACATGCCTGGGTTGCGGACCAGGTCCCCAGTGAGTGCCATGTGAGAGGCAACCATGCATTGCTGTTTCTCTCCCTCTCTCTCCCTTCCCCTCTTTCTAAAAATAAATAAAATATTAAAAAAAATAAATTTACTCCCTGGAAACCTCCCTGAACGCCCTCACCTTTCCCCTCCCATGTGACACTTGGTTGGAAAAGCCACCCTGCCCCGACCGGCTGTGTGCTGCTGGAGGAGGGAGACCCCACGTGCTGGCTGCTCTCATTTTCATTTTTTACAGCGTACAATTTTTATATTTAGAATTAGCCAGCTGGACTCAGATTCGATGAACCCAATTTTGTTGGCAACTTGCAAAGCATCATGGTCTGGAGCCAGTCAGACATGCGCCTTCTTCCCTCCATCAGGCCTGAGTGGGGTGTTGACCTTGGCCATGTCAGTGTCATGGAGCTTCACGGCCTGCGTGATCTGGTGCTTGTTGGCCTTGACCTCCACAATGAACACAAGTGTACTGTTTTCTTCTGTCTTCCTTGTGGCTGACTCCATAGCCGGGGGAACTTGACGGATGCCGTAGTGGTCACGGTGGTTCCTCCTGGGGTGCTCTTCCAAGGACACTCGGGTGGCCTTCGGAGCCGCGGTGTCTTCGACTGTCATGTGTGGGTCTTTTTTTCCTGTGGCCGTGGACACCTTTCAGTGCTGCTTTCTTTGCCTTCAAAGCCTTTACTTTGGCTTCGGCTTTGGGAGGGGCAGGGGCCTCCTTTTCACTTTGGGCACTGTCTTCATGAAAAGTGAGTGATCTCATTCAAAATTAATGGCAACACATTTCAAAGAAACTACACTCTCTGGGTTGCGTTAGGTTCCCTTCAGAACCACTCTTCACACCTCCTAGCCTTTCACCCTTCCACACCCCTGCCCACTTTCTCTCACTTCTTTGAGAAAACAGAAGTAACTTGGGCAGGCAGGCCGCCCTCAGCAGCAAATCCAACAAACCACCTCCCAGCATCCGGACTCTCTGTCCCCTCTCCTATTCCCAAGGAACCCAGGTCCTCCCCTGGGCTCCAGGTCCTACCCATCTCAAGTCCTGAGTCCACTTCTGCATCTCCCGCTTTGCTCTCCTGCACCGCCAGTTAATCCCTCCTCTCCTGGATCGCTGTCACCAGCAGGTGAACACGTTCTACTCTCTCCCATATGGAACCAAGTAAACTCTCCCTTAGCCCCACATTCCCTCCAGCGGCTGCTCCTCCTTTATTTTTCCTTCATAGCCAAATTTCTCAGTTTCCATTCCTCACTTCTCATTATCTCCCCAAGCCATTCCTATAAGCTTTGGTCTCCCCCCCATGCTTCATGGGAACTGCTCGTAGCAACATCACCAGTGACATCCCTGTCACTAGACCCAGTAGTTGGGCTCTCCTTGTTCAGCCTCTCCCATCATGCGGCGCAGCGTCCACCCCTCTTCCACACTGGGTGCCTGTGACACAGCCTACCCCACTCTTCTTTCCACCGCACCGGCCGCCCGTTTCCGGGCCAGCGCCACTGCCCCTGCTCAGCCTGGATTGGGCGCCACCCCAGGCGCTGTTTCCTTACTCCGCTACATTCTTGGCCAGTCTTCAAAATCCATTTCCCCATCTCAGATCTCACCCCTGAGGTCTGGGCTCATTTCCATTGATGAGTTGATGTCTCCACATGAAATGAATCTCTAATGGCTATCAGGCTTGGCCATATGACTTGCTCTGGCCAGTGAAATTCAAGAGGAAGTGACATCACTATCTTCTCTTTTCCCCTTTCTCTGGTGACCAGCAATATTCCATATACTAGTCTATCGGCCTAGTTCCCAGAGAGAAAAATGACATGAAGCAGAGTCACAGCTCACCCACAATAAACACACAGCAGGAGCAAGAAATAAATATTTGCTGTATACATAACTGAGACTTGGGGGATTCAGGTCTCTACCCTGAATGCTGTGGCTCAGTGGATTGAGTGCCAGCCTACGAACCAAAGGGTCACCGGTTCGATTCCCAGTCAGGTCACATGCCTGTGTGGTGGGCTAGATTCCCAGTTGGGGGCGTACAAGAGGCAACCGATGGATGTTCCCCTCCTTTTCTTTCTCCTTCCCTTCCTCTCTAAAAATAAATCTAAAAAAAAATTATTAAATAAAGAGAAAAATCACTTTCAGCATGGAAAGATGTTGTTTACCAAATTTATTTTCTCTTCTTCCTAGGCCCACACCTCATCTCTATTTGCCAACCTCCCTTGCACACAGATGTGGCTATGTGACTGAGTTATAGCTCATGGGATGCAAGTGGAGACAGTAGGTGCCCATTCTCTGCTTTCCCACACAAACCAGCCTTGCACAGTCCTCCCGGCACACCTCCCCGCCTACGCGACGCAGGCAAGCTGAACGCCCTTAGAAGTCATGTTGAAAATGGTGGAACCATAAGACAGGAGGAGCCTCTGTCCTCAAATCTCCGTGTCAGGAGAGCTGCTTCACAGTCAGGAGCACCTGATTAGGGCTTACCCTAAGTTAAAAATAAACTTCTATCATGTTTGAGCCCCTATACATCTTAAAGTTTGGTACAGCAGTTAGGGTACCTTTAACCACAGTCTGAGACCCGGGAGGAGACTCAAGGCCCCTTGAGGGAACAGCAGATTCTTGGGGCCCCTCCCGTGACCTCTCTAAGGGAGAGCCCATTGGGTGGAGTGAGCCAATGGAATGTCTTTCATGGTTATTCATTCAGTCTGAGAGCACGCAGTTGAATTCCAGAAAGCTTTTAGTGCACATATCTTAATCCATCTGGGCTACTATAACTAAATACCACAGACTAACGGGGTGTCTTATAAACAACAGAAATGTATTTCTCCCAATTATGGAGGCTGGAAGTCCAAGGTCAAGGCCCCAGCATGGCCAAGCTCTGGTGGGGTCCATCTTCCTTCCCATAGCCAGTGCCTTCTTGCTCTGTCCTCACAGGATGACAGAGCTCTCAGGCCTCCTTTATAAGGGGCATTAATGCTACTCACAAGGGCCTACAACCTAGTCCCCTCCTAAAGGCCCCACCTCTGAATACCTCACACTGGGCATTAGGTTACAACGTGTGAATTTTGTGGGCACACAAACATTTGTGACTCTACAACAGTCCCCAGATCAAATGCAGTTATTCTGGTTCAGCCTGGACTTTCCCCACCCCTCCCTCCAGGAGGTTCCAGGGTCACCTGATCCTAGGCTGTAAACCCAGGCTTGTCCTCTGCAGGTTCCTCCCAGGCTCAGTCCAGCCACCAGACCTGGGAAAAAAGGCACCAAGCTGTCTCACTGCCGGTCCCTCAGGCTTCAGGCGTATATTCCACTTGAGTGGGAAGATGCTCACACTCCTGCCCAACTCTCCCTCTCCTTTTCCAGATCAGGTGGTTGGATTTACAGACTCCTGACATCACAGTAAATGGTTAGGGCCCAAGAGCCAGGAGGCGTTCAGGGACATAGGGCTTGAGTGCTCCGAGGATTCATTTGGTTGGAGGGGTTGACTCAGGAAGGATGAAGGTCTTCTCACACCCTGACTGGGAGCAGGCCAGGTAGGGGGATGCCTGCAGAGCTGGAGGGGCAGCTCGGCTTCGTGAATCACTATCATCTTCAAGTATAAATGTGTCCCTGCCACTGCCCTAACACCCGGCATTCATCCTACCAGGCACACCCCCTGCCCTCCACCCCCCTGCTGCCCCCGGAGAGCCCAGGTGAGTCACTGCGACACTGTTTGCAATGGCAGAACCTGGTTGCAGAAATCAATGACGGAAGTCTATGCCACCATTAAGACCACTTATGCAGACTGCTGTGTACGGTCAATATTAAGGGTGCAGGATTTGGAGCCAAGCCAGCCAGGTTGGCCCTCCTCAGGACCGCTTTCCTCGTTAGAGAATGGGCCGCCAGAGGCTTGCTGTATTCTTTAGTACGCAGTACAGCATAGCTGTCAGGTAAGTGGGATAATACAAGCAAAAAACACTTGGAACAGCAGCAACTTTTTAGCAGAACAGCAAAAAACTTTCAAACTATGGAAAGATATCCATGTAAATGTGAAAAACCTAGAGACACATAAGCAATGAGTAGCAGTGGTGGCCTCTGGGGAGAAGTGAGGGCTTAAGGTGGCAGCTCACTTCATCGTCCTTTCGTAGTCGTATGGTTTAATTTTTTTGCCCTGTGAATATTTTGCATTTTGAAAGATTCCTTCAATGGCTCCATGTGGCCCTCAGGATGGGCCAAATGCCCTGCTGGGTCCTCAGGCTGCCTGATGGCTCCCCATAAATCTCACCAGTTCTCCATTCTCCCCAAGCCCCAACATGCATTCCAGCAACATCATCTCATCGGGTTCCATCTCCTAAACTTGCTCTCTGGCCTCCCTGTTCCCTTAGCTGAAAATCAGCCCTTTCCTCTGCATTAACTCTCCTGGCCCCAATCCCTATCATCTCCCTAAGATGCCCACACCCTTTACGGCCAGCACTTAAGTGCTACAGCACTTACTGCTCACAGGCCAGCAGTGGGGATAACGCGGTTAGGGAGGGAGGTCCCCCAACAAAGCCCAGCGAGGGGGCCAAGGGCGGGCTGGAAGCCGTGGCCTGTTCCCACAGATCCTGGGCTTAGGACAGGAATTAAGGCTCGACACAATATCAGCTCTGAATTCCAGCTCTCTGGACATGAGGGCCTCTTGGCTAAGCTATTATAAGAATAAAAAGAATAACATCTGCAACAACCCCCAGCACAGGATCTGGCACACGGTAGGCTCGATATAGTTTGAAAAAGAAAGCCAGTGCCAGACAGCAGAGAAAGCTCAGATGGCAGGAGTAGCTGTTAGGGACAAAGGTCCAGGACGCCTACCATCTGGGAGATGCCCAAGATATGGTTCAGGAACAGTGATTTTCAACCTTCTTGGAAAGAACAATCGATCACCTGGAGTTTATTAAAATTGCAGACTTCTGGGCCCATCCCTAGAGATTCCAACTCTGGTGCTGGTCCTAGAAGCTGAATTTTTAAAAAGTGTCCTACAAGTGGTATAAGGACTGCAGTCTTGAGAAACCAGCTGACCTACCTGTGAATATTTATTAAGCAGCTATGACATCCCAGGTTAAAGTTAATCTTCATTGTAGGAACAGAGAAGGAACAAGAAAAGTCGGTGCCCTCATGGAGTTTACATTCTAGCAGGGGTAGAGAATATCAGGCACACAAATAAATGCGGACAGCTAGTGACAGTATCATAAAAGAAATAAAGCAGGCGGGCAAGAGGACATGGCATGTCCTGGGTGGCAGGGAGGGTGTCTGTCTGAGGTCTCTGTGGAATGACGAAACGGATCTAGCCAGTAAACAACCGAGGAAAAAGCAGCCAGGCAGACCTTCCTTCTTCCCCAAGCTCGGCCCAGCCCCAGTCCAAGGCTATTTCAAAGGAAAGCAAGTCCAGGACAGTGAAGCCCCTACCTTTATTATTCAGGCTTTCGGAGCTAGGACAGATTAGGAAGAGGACACTGCCATGGAGAAGAATCCGGATGGCTCCTTGTCTCCAGCCACAGGACCCGCAGGCTTCCTCTGGCCAGGGGCGGAGGTCTGATCCCCTGCCTTTTGGGAAAGCTGGCCCTTACCCCATCTCCCTCATGCAAATGTCCCTAAAGTCTCAGGCCAAGCCAGCAGGTCTGAAAATGCCCAGTCCCCGGGCAAGCCTCTTGGTGCCCCCAGAAGCACTGCCCATGCGGGTGGGAGCTCCTGAGCATCCTTCCTGATTTGGAGTCCGGGGGTAGAACTGGCCTTCAGGATTACAGAGAACATGACGTCACTAAAGAGGCTGACCCCCTTCCCAGCGGATTGGACAACATGTTAGGAAGACACAAGCCTGGACCTCCTAGGAGGGAGAGGGGAGCCGCGTGGCACAGTGAGACTCCGGGGCAGGTGGGTAGCCAGAGGCTGGAAGTCCCAGGGTCACTTCTTCTTTGCACGATCGGCTGCATCCAGGGCAGCCATGTTGCGTGCGGCTGTAACCAGGTGGATGACGCTGATGAGGGACTTGAGCAAGGCAACAGGGGCGGTGATCCACAGTCCCATTCGGAAAAGACCCACAGAGCCAACTGTGGGAAGAGAGCAAGGGCAACACTGGAAAATGGGACACAGGTGAGGGAGGAGCCCAAGAGTCTTCGGCCTTCATCTCCCTGGGCAGGCCAGAACCCCTCCCACCCTCCAGCCCAGCCCCTCATCTCCTACCTAAAGGTCCCTCGGAGAAACTGAACAGGTAGAGGAGGCAGTAGAAGAGCTCATTTCCAGCACACATGGTAAACAGAGCAGGCTGCACAAACAGCAAAAAGGCTGCTTCAACAAGAGGGCGGGACAGTGTGCACCCCCCACCCCAACACAGACACACAGGGGCTGGGGGCCAAAACCCTCTGAGGACGGGGAGCTGGAACTGCACTGGGGAAACAAGGGTGCAGGTGGGGAGGTGGGTGAAGAGCAATCTCAGCATATCACTCCTCTCTTTAAAAACCACGTGCTGCCTGGAGCAATTCCCACAGGCCCTCCCACTAACCCACCCTCAGCTTACAGGCCTCTCCTCCTCTGGGGTGGCTGTTCCCCCTTTGTGCTCATACCCTCCCCTAACCTGGGACCAGGGCACAGTCCAGGATTTGACGCTAGCTGAGGAAATAAGGGAGGGGTAGGAAATGCTCACTCTGGAGGTATAGTAGATGCGAAGCACTGGATTTCCAGACAGGTCGATCGTCTTGTGACTTTCACTACCTCGGACCACAGAACTTGGGGAGAAAGCATGAGAGTCCATGAGCATTCACTACCACTGACACCCATCTAATCCTTACAGCACCCTCCACAAGGAAGGCACTGGGACTGCCTCTGCTGCGCACAGGAGGAACTGGAGCCCGGCTGAGGACCACTGTCTTGCCCAAAGCCACACAATCACCTAGTTGAGGACACAGACAAGATTCAAATGCCACATTCAAAATCCCCCATGCCCCTTCCTAAGAGCTGTTATCTATTTGGAATCCTTGAATATCCAGTCAGGAGAGTTTTAGGGACTGCTTGATTTAACTATAAACAGGACTGAAACTGACCCAGAGAGGACTTGCCCATGGTCCTTCAACAAAGCAAGCGGAAAAGGAGACCTCTCAAGAAGCCTGAAGCCATCCCAGACACCCTCCCATATAGTCTCACCCCCAGAGTCGCACACCTGTGGAGGTGCAGCCAGTGGCTGGCCACATCCAAGCTCATGCTGAGCTGGAAGAGAAGCGTGGCGCGAGGGTACAGCAGCGCCAGGTTGACCAGCAGACACATGGTGGAGCAGCGGTCCGTCAGCATGTCCAGCATGGCCCCAAACCGAGTCCCTGAAAAATGGGGCTATTAGTTGGGAAGAGGCTGTTAGGGAGCAGCACATCTGCAGCAGGGCAGTATCTGGCGTATTGCTCTGACGTGAAGTCTAAAAGATGGAAAATGTCCACCGCTCACCACCTGGGGAAGAAAACGGACAGCTCTCCAAGGGGTGTGAGGTCAGTGCAAGGGCAGGGGTCACCATGACATAAAATGAGGAGGCATGGGGGTGTGAAGAGAGAGGGGAAGAGGGGGTGAGAAAGCTAATTTACAACTAACTCATCAATCCCAGAACCAAGGGTCCAGGTCTCAAAACAAGCGACTTGAAGTCTTAGGGGAAGTCTTGGAGGTGGGTCTGGAGAACAGATTCAACTCTCCGGAAACCATCTTCCTTCTCTCCACCCTCCCTCTAAACAGGAATTCTGGAATCAGGACTGCTGTGCTTGGCACACAGCAGACATCCAGTAAACACCTATTGAATGAATAATGATTCAGAAAACTCCGGCACTGCCACTGCCATGTCCAGTCTTATGAGTTCTTCTCAACAGCTAGCTTAAATCCGTTTACTGTAAAAAGGGACCACTCAGTTCTGCTTTGTAGAGATGGGAACGACGGAGCCCTGATTCCCGAGTACCACCCACCCTTAGGTTCTGAGGAGGCAGGAAAAGCGGGCAGTGGGTTGTTGTGCCTCCAGGTTGGCTGGGAGGAGTTGCCTGTCACCTTGATTAAGGATTCGAGCAGCGTGTCCATCGAAAGCGTCCAGAAGTCCGCTGAGCAGGTAGAAGGACGAGGCCGTGAGAGGGCAGCATGGCATGAAGTAGAAAGAAATGATGGCGAAGACAATCCGGGCATAACCTTAGGATGGGACAGGGCAGACAGGGAGGGATCAGGGAGCTTACTCAAGGCCCCTCTCTCTACCGTTCAGCCCAGAGCCCAGGGGAGCACTCACCGATTAGGTTAGGCACAAACAGGAAGATATTTTCGCTTGCCATTGCGGCGGTGCCCTGACGGCCCCGGGTCGGATCCGGAAGTGCCAGCTCTGTCTCAGCCCCGCCGGGCGGCGTCACACTCCGGCCCGGCGCACCGGCCGCGCCAACTGCGCGCAAGACCCCACAGTCCCTGCCCGGTCCCCGATGTTAAAGCTCGTTGCTGGCGGGGGCATAAGCAGCTCCTGATGTGCGCGGGGCACAGGGGGCTCGCACACCCAGCACTTACTATGGGCAGACCCTCGTCTCCGCCCGCCCCGGAGGCGCTGCAGCCTCCAGCTGTGGTCCCTCCTGTTCCAGTTGTGCTCAGCTTCCGAGAGCCTACTCTTCTGCGCTCATACTTCTAAATTTGGAGAAAGGAAAAAGAGGCTTTAAAAAAATGGCTGCGGCCCCTTTAAGACCTGCCCGCTTCCTTTTCCTTTTCCTCCCTCCGCCCCTTCGCAGTGCTCGTACCAAAGTACAGACAGAGGAGAGGGGGCAAAGTGTCGACGCCGAGGAAAGGGAGGAGAGGTCCAAAGAGTAGGAGGCCTAGAAAAATATCTCTCCTTTCCTTTCCGAGGAGGGTGTGATTTCCTGCAGACAAATATAAGGAGAATAAGTTCCGCCCTCCTGAGTCTTTGCGTGCCCAAGAGGCAAGGTTATTTAGTACAGTCCACATTGCTTTCTTCCCCGCCCCGCCTCTCTCCGGCCTCATTGGCTCAGCAGGCTCCAAGCTAAGAGTTGATGGCTAGAGAGGCCGAAGGGCGGCCTAGGGCGAGGTTGCTTCTTGCTTGCCCCTAGTGGTAGGAGAATTAGGTCCCAGGCTCCACCCTAAATGGTGTCCCCAAATTCCTCCAGTCTCCGATGCTGGAGTCACAGCCCTCAAGCCGGGGTGCAGGAGAAGCCGGAGGAGCGAGTGCGACTTGCTAGGAATCCTCCCCTCCCCCCTCGCCCACTCCCGGCCTTGGATTCTAGAACCCCTAATCTCTTGGCTACGGGACTGCGGAATCCTCACAAACAAGGGTTTAATAGCAACGGGTAGCGACGCCGCCCGGGTTGCCCCTCTTTCCTACCTTCCTCCCCAGCTCCAACTCCCCGTCTACCCCTAGACCTCCCTGCCTCCCCTCCTGCTGAGTAGCCCAAGATTTCAACCCATCTTCCAGGTCGGGGACGGCAAATCGGCTGTATAGTCCTGGGAAGGACTTTCTTTGGGTGGGAAGGGAATGGAGGCCTCCTGGGCGTAGCGGGGGAGGGGGTTGCTGTGGGACTTCCCTCCCCACTCCTCATCCCAGGAGTATTTAAGGCAACGATCCCACCGCCCCCCCACCCCGCCCGCCCCGAGAACTGAGACAAGATGGTTTATCTAAACACCTCGTTTAAATCTAGGTCTGGGGAATGGTGTTGAGAAGGGTTTGGGGGAAGTAGTCTGGTTTCTCAACCTAACAAAGGCTCCAACTGTTCCCAGGGGGATGGAATCCACTTGTACCAGGAACAAGGAGGAAAAGGGCAGCCAGCTGCCCCAAGCTACAACATTCTTGGGTGGAGGTCCGGTGAGCATTGAAGGGGCGTGCCAGCGGTGGAGGTAACTGAAGTAGACAGCGCCTAGGCTGAGGGCACTGAGACCTCCCCCATGAGTCTCCAGCCCATAGCCCTCAGCACTAGGCCCTGAGGCCCCCAAAGGCTTGCTCCCCACTTACAGTGCCTTGGGGGCCACATCTCAAGGCCCAGCCCTTTAATACCAGACTTCTAGACCCAGGTCCTGCAGCCTATGAGCCCCCAGACCCAGTACTCCCTCCCGTGTAGGAGCTTCCAGGCTGAGCCCTTCTGACTTTTCCTTTATCAGAAGGCTTCATTATCCCATTCTGAGGAATCTCTGACCCGGATCAGCACAGAACTCACTGATGAGGCCTTGTTTATTGCTGGCTACTACATGAACCCTGTGCCCGCCAAGGAAAAGCAGACACAAGACAGAGGAACTCAGATGTCTAAACGCGGTGATTCTCCCCGACCTCAGGAGCACTGTGCCCAGGGACTCTCCCACACCTCTAGCTCAGCTCCTGGCTCCTTCCCACCCATAGCTGACTTCTCCCCCATCTCACAACCAGACTACCCCACACCTACTAATCCAGGGCCCACTCCTCACTGATGTAGGGGATCACCTCAGCCCCTTCCTCCCTAGTCACACCTGTTTCTGGCCATGTAATTAGAGGATAGTAATTTCTCTGTCTGGGGCCTCTACTTTCAGTGATCTTCACCAAGACCCGAGGCACTGACACCTGGTAAGTGAGGCTTCAAGGGAGATCCCCTTTGTCCTAGGAGAAAGATGGGGAGCTGTAAGGGGAGAGAGTGAGGGTTTGACAACATTTCAGCAGGGTAGGGGGATTTTTAGACGATGTAGTCCTATTCTCTTCTGCTCTGACCCTTGAACTCAGAGTTCTTATCCCTATTCTTTCCTTCTGCCATCTGTAGCTCTGACAGAAACCATGCCTGCACCAAGGCATACCTCCTGCCACCCCCTCATGACAAGGTATGTCCAGGGTCCCTGGATGACAGGGTCATTCGGTATTAACCAAACACGTAGAGTTTGCGTGATATGTCAGTCCCTGTTTTAGGAATTGGGACACAGAAGGGAATGATACAGTTGTTGCTCTTGTAGAGCTTACAGTTTAGTGTGGGGCCAGTCAAGTGTGGCCAACTACAGTGTACTGTGGGCGAGTGCCCGTGACGAAAATGGAAACAGCGCAAAGAGCACTTGTCCCAAGTCAAACTGCACTGCAAAACTACAGTAATCAAAACAGAATGGTACTGGCATAAAACAGACACATAGATCAGTAAAACAGAATAGACAGCCCAGAAATAAACCCATGCTTATATGGTCAATTACTATATGACAAAGGCAAGAACACGCAATGGGGCAAAGGCAGTCTCTTCAATAAGTGGTGTTGGGAAAACTGGACATATACATGCAGAAAAAAATGAAACTAGACAGCTTTTTTGTACCATATACAAAAGTAAACTCAAGATGGATTAAAGACTTAAATATTAAGACCTGAAACCATAAAACCTCCCAGAAGAAAAATAGGCAGCAAACTCTTTGATGTTGCTTTTAGTAATATTTTTAAAATATGTTTTATTGATTATGCTATTACAGTTGTCCCATTTTCCCCCCTTTCTTCACCTCTGCCCCCACACCTCCCCCCATTCCCCGCCCTTTAGTTTTTGTCCATGGGTCATACACATAAGTTCTTTGGCTTCTACATTTCCTATACTATTCTTAACCTCCCCCTGTCTGTTTTCTACCTACCATTTATGCTACTTATTCTCTGCACCTTTTCCCCCCTCTCTTCCCCTGTTGATATCCTTCCATGCCTTATATAAATCCCTTTAACATTTCATATAATAAAGGCTGAGTGATGATGAATTCCTTGAACTTGACCTTATCTGAGAAGCACTTTATCTGCCCTTCCATTCTAAATGAGAGTTTAGCTGGATAGAGTATTCTTGGATGTAGGTCCTTGCCTTTCATGACTTGGAATACTTCTCTCTAGCCCCTTCTTGCCTTCAAGGTCTCTTTTGAGAAATCCGCTGACAGTCTTATGGGAATTCCTTTGTAGGTAACTGTCTCCTTTTCTCTTGCTGCTTCTAAGATTCTCTCCTTATTTTTAATCTTGGGTAGTGTAATTATGATGCACCTTGGTGTGTTCCTCTTTGGGTCCAACTTCCAAGTTGGGCCCTTCCAGGGTGGGTGGGTGGGCCTGCACAGTTCCAAGTCCCTGTGGGTCTCTCCAATGAACTCTCCTATGAGGCCGGGAGTTCCTCCCGCTGCCACCTCAACCCCCACGGGTGTTTTCAACTGGTGGTTTGAGGTTTTATTTCCCTGCGATGGTGGATTGCGTGGTCTGCTCCGCTCCCTGGCTTTTCCTCCCGGTTTATCTGTGTGCGAATGAGGGGCCGTCTGGTCCACCAGTCTCGGCCCTGCTGGGTCCGGGTCAGCCAGTCACGGGTTTCACTGAGTGCACCGGTCGTGTTTTGGCCAGGCGCCCCCACCACAGGTCTCTCCCAGCAGCTGCAGCATTGCCAGTACGGCTCCACAAACCACCGTCTTGCCATGTGCTCTCTGTCCGGCTCTGCCCCGCTTACCAGTCTGGACGAATGTGTCTTCTTTAACTCCTTGGTTGTCGGACTTCCACTCAGTTCGATTTTCTGTCAGATCTGGATGTTTTTGTTTTTTTAAAATTGTTGTTTTTCCTCTTTTGATTGTGTGAGGAGGCACAGTGTGTCTACCTACGCCTCCATCTTGGCCAGAAGTCTCTTAGTAATATTTTTTTGATATATCTCCTCAGGCAAGGGAAACAAAAATAAATAAATAAACAAATGGGACTACATCAAACTAAAAAGTTTTTGCACAGCAAAGAAAACTATCAACCAAACAAAGAGACAAACCTACCTTATGGGAGAAGATATTTGCCAATGAAACATCCAAGAAGTGGTTAATGTCCAAAATTTATAAGCAGTTCATACAGCCCTGACCAGGTGGCTCGGTTGGTTGGGCATCATCCCACAAAGTGAAAGGTCACCAGTTTGATTCCCAGTCAGGGCCCATACCTGGGTTGTGGGCCAGGTCCCTAGTTGGGGGTATGTGAGAGGCAACAAATCGATGTTTCTCAAAATGGTTCTCTTCCTCTATTTCTCCCTCCCTTCCCCTCTCTCTAAAAATAAATAAATAAAATCTTCAAAATCAAGAAACATCCTCAGGTAAGGATTAAAAATAAACAAACAAAGCAGAAGCAGACTCACAGATACAGAGAACAAACTGAGGGTTGCCAGATAGGAGGGGAGTTGTGGGGCTGGGTGAAAGAGGGGAAGGGATTAAGAGGTACAAATTGGCAGTCCCAAAATAGTCATGGGGATGTAAATAAAGTACAGCATCAGGAATACAGTCGATACCATTTTAAGAAGTGTGTGTGGTGCCAGGTGGGTACTAGACTTATCAGGGAGGTCACTTTGTAAGTCATATTACTGTCTAACCACTATGAACACCTGAAATGAATATAAAATAATATCAAAGTCAACTGTAATTTTAAAAGGGGAAATAAAACCAGGAAATTTGAGTTTGGTAATTGATTAGACGTGTTAGGGGGAAAAGTGCAGGAATCAGATGATTGCCAGGTTCTGATTTGGGTCACCCTAAATCTGGTGATGTGCCTCTGCTCAGAACTCTACAATAGTTCCACTTAGAGTAAAAGCCAGTGTCCTCCAGTGGCTTACAAGGCCCTACGTGATTTCTGCCCTCCCTGACCGATTGTCTCTCCGACCTCACTGTCTAGAATTGCTCCCCCAGTCTACAGCACTTGCAGTCCTGCCAGCCTTCTCATTCTTCATGGAGCATGGAAGGCATCTCCCCACCTTTGGAAAGGTTGGCTTTGATGTGCCCGTAGAAATTCCAGGTGGAAATACCCTTTAGACAGTTTGAAATACGGCTTCAGACTCACTAGAGCGGTCTTGAGCTGGCGAGAGAGAGCTAATCTAGGAGGGAGGTGGCATCTGAAGGGTGTGCAGTTGCCCAGGGTAGGGTAGGGGGTGTGCAGAGAAAGAAGAGGGCGCTGAGGATGGAGGCATGAACCTTTCCTTTAAAGAGGCTGGCAGAGGAGAGCGGGGTTCACGAAGAAGGCAGAAGAGGAGCTGTCAGCAAGTGCTTATGGAGTGTCTATTACGTGTCAGGTCTGACAGGCCATGGGGTAGTGATATCTCTGACAGAGTCTGCTACTTCGAATGTTCGTGACCAAGAGCAGAGGCAAATACAGCTGACAACAAGCCACTGTTCTTGTCCTAAAGAAACTGACTTTCTAGTGCCTTTGGGACATTCAATCTTTCCCAAATGGGCTTTGGTGTTGGAAGCAGCTTGAAGTAGCAGAAAAACCCTGGGCCTGAATGGCTAATTTGCTGTTCACCTGACAGCTGTCCTCACACAAGCTGCTTCCCCTTTCCCCATCTGTCAAATGAGGGCTTTGGACAAAATGCCCTGTGAGAACCCTACCTGCCTGTAGAGTAGTTTACCTCTCCTTCCCGATGGTACTGAATGGAGGATTTCATCCTGAGCTAACACCCCCTCATCCACCTGCCAGCCCCCAGTGGTCCCAAGAGCGTTTGCCTTCCTCATTCATCCTCAAGAAAGAATATGGAAGCTTACAGATCTCTGAATTTCCCCTTGAACTGTAGGGCATTGTAGGTCAAAACTTTGGGTGGGGAAATGGATGAATAGACTGGGGAGGGTAGGTAGATGGGCAAATGGATAGATAAGTTCACTGAATATTTAATAAGCACTATATGCCAGCGCTGCTCTAGGAGATGGAGTACAGAAGTGAGCCATATAGTGTCCCTGACTTCAAGAAGTTCAGATGGGGGGCAGAGAGATGACTGAGTGGGTTGGGGGATGAATGGAGGATAGGCGGGCAGACAAATGATGACTGGAAAGATGGCTGAGGGATGATGGGTAGAAGTGTGGATGGATAGACGGATGAGTGGAAGTAGAATGGTGAGTGGATGGATAGATGGGTGGGGGCGTTGGATGGATAGATGAATGGAAGGATGGCCCTTGCTCGTGTGGCTCAGGGGATTGAGTGCTGGCCTGCAATTCCCATGTGCAGCCAGGCACATGCCGGGGCTGCAGGCCAGGTCTCCAGTAGGGGGCGAGCTAGAGGTAACCACACATTACTGTTTCTCTTCCTCCCTTCCCTTCTCTCTAAAAAGAAATAAAATCTTAAAAAAAAAAAAAAAAGAATGGAAGGGTAAAAAAATACATGACCCTTGGGTCTAGAGTCTAAGACTCTTTTTCTTTTCCAGGGCGCTCTGCCAGGCAGCTTGACATCTGGAGGATGATCCCAACTCTCAAGTGCCGCTCTTGCCCTCTCGTGCCCTCCCCATTCTGTCTCTCTAGGACATGCCTCAGAGCTCATCTTTCACAACTCATTAATCACTTCAGTTTGCGTGTGGGGGGTGGGTCATGAGCAGCATCCTCCCTGAAGCCTCCAAAATGTCTGGAACCATCAGACACCTTTCTATTCACAGCTGGAAAGGACACCACTGGAAATCCAAGGCTTTAATAAAGAGACAGAGATCCTTCCCTTCTCCCAACCCAGGCAGTGCCCCGGTGTGACTTTTCTGGCATGGAGTTGTGGGAGGAATGGCTTTTTTTTCTCTTCTTTGCCAGATGTGGGTATATTACTGGAATGGCGTGTTATTGGAGTGGCTTTAATTCAGGGCATTATCTATCAGCCTGCTGGCAGAGGTGAGCTCCTGGACCCGACCCAGCCTCCTAGCCAGACTTTAGCACCTTCAGGTCTAGGCCTGTGGTATCTGACCAGTTTGCCCTTGCTTCTGAGGTGCAGCCTCTGCCACCAAAAGCAGCGCTGCAGTCTCCCCTGTGAGCTTTGGGGTTTCGTGCCTGTGGGAGCATAACACGTTCGTTACTGCCAGAAGGCTTTGTGCAGTTTGCGTTTATATCCCAGTCTGGCCACTATTGTGGCTTCCTGAGGAAGTCAGCTCACATCTATGAGCCTGTTTCCTTATCTGCAGGTGGGAATAACTGTCTTACCTCATAGGGTCCTTGTGAGGGTTAAAACCAATGCATACAAATTAGCGCAGTGCCTGGCACGGCATAAACACTCCAACACTAAGACTATTATCAAGATCAATTCGCCTCATATTCTCCTAAAATTCAACCCCCTTTTGAGTATTTTAGTATCCTTTTGGGGGACCTAAATGTTAAACTGTAGTTAAATATAAAATTTTAATTAAGTAAAGTTCAATTAATTTGAGACCCTTTAGACAAACAGCCTATAGACTTCTTATAATGTTCAAAATTCGATGAAGAAAAGGACACTGACATGATATGAAACAAGCTCATTGTCTAAGACACGCTGCAGATGTGACCGACACTGGGTGGACCTGTAACAGCAGATACGCCTAATCGCCAGAAACATGGGGTGGGGGTGGAGGTCGTACACTGAGATGGGTACAGGAGTTCTCAAAAGCGGGTAAACTGGCCACGAAACGACTCGACAGCGGTTTGTCCCCGGTCAGACGGTGAGGTCGGAGAGGCGCCTGCTGTCAGCCACGTCTGGCTAGAAGAGCCTTGCGACATCGGGCCCTGGTGGAGAGCCAGCTGAGGCCCGGAGCGGGCTCATCCCAGGCAGTCCTCCACAAAGGCTGACCCTAAAGCTCAGTGTTTTGATGCCTTGATAGCGCCCTGAGCCTAATCTTAGATTTCCACCTTTTTTTTTCCAAATCGTTCCCTTTCCCCCAGCGCTCTCTCCAGAGAGGCCGCCATCACCATCTCCAACGCTCAGTGACCCTCCTTCCCACACCCCACCAGCCCAGTTACAAATGGTGAGTTTCTGTTTATTGGTCAAAAACAAAAATCCAGAAGCAGAGGTGGAGAGAGGTTGTGGGTTAGGGAGATAGCAGGAAGGGGATAGGGGCCCTCTCGTCCCAGCTCTCCCCTTCATCCTTCTTCTGACCCTCCGAGGCCCAGCGGTTAGGCCGGAGCCAGAGCATCTGGGAAGGGCAGAGCCTTCATGGCCGAGGGAACAGCAGAGCTCTCGGGGGGCAGTCCTTACGGGGTAACCTGGGCTGGAGGGTCCCAGGAGTTTCAGGAGAGCTGAGTCCCCATGCCAGGATCCAAAGCCAATAGGATGGGTTGGGGTAGGCCCCTTGTTTGGCAACTGAGGAAGTTTTGGGTGGCAGGATGCTGGTTTATTTACTGTAGGGCCCCCGGGCCATCAGAGCCCCCCCACCCCACCCCCACCGTGGGACTGGGAGACTATTTACACAGCAGGGAGGGAAGGAGCCAGAGACCAGGTTCTGTACTCCTGCCTGCCCAGAATGAGGAGGGGAAGGGCGTCTTGGGTCCTGCAGCCTTAGTCTTGGGGTTCAGATGGAAACTTCATACTCCCGTGTATCCTGGAGACAGAGAGAAGGGATCAGTTGCTGGGGTGGGATGAAGGTGAAGGAGGCAGCAAAATGAGAGAGGCCACAAGGAAGGGGAAAGACCCTGGATTTTTAAAGTAACATTAGTGGGTTGGGGGCCATGGTGTGGGAATGGGGCTGAATCTGGCCAATAGATGTTTGGTTCATCCTACAGTATGTTAAAATCGCATTAAAAAAATCTGAATTTCTGGCCCTGGCCGGTGTAGCTCAGTGGATTGAGCGCGGGCTGGGAACCAGACGGTCCCAGTTCGATTCCCAGTCAGGGCACATGCCTGGGTTGCAGGCCAGGTCCCTGTGAGGGCCATGTGAGAGGCAACCATACACTGCTGTTTCTGTCCCTCTCTATCTCCCTCCCTTCCCCGCTCTCTAAAATAAATAAATAAAATCTTAAAAAAAAAAAATCTGAGTTTCTGGATTGTCTTGAACAATCCGGCAATTGGGCTTGTTTCCGCTATGGACTAGATGGAACTCAAATTCTCTGGTTAACCAAAGTTCTCACCATTCCCTATTCACACCTGACTCGCTTTGTTCATTGATGTGGCCTTTGTAGGCGGACACCTTGAGAGAAGGTTATAGAGTCCTGGGGGAGCTGAGAGAGGTGGCATTCCAAGGGAGGGGAGGGCTCACCCCAGCTTCATACAGTGGATTGCTGAAGTCTGACTCCACAGTGATGGGGCTGTAGGAATGGGAGCCTGAGAAGCCGAAAAGAGATTTTCCCTGCAGCCTGGGAAATGGAGGAGACAGAGAGGCTTATAGAGAGGTGAACCTCCAACACCCCCTCACCCAGGCTTCTGCACCAGGCAGGCAGGGGGTCTGTCCTGGCCGCAGCTCCCCGAGTGTGGTACATACTTGGTGTAGTATATGTAAACGCCACTGCCGAGGACGATGACCAAGCCTAGGGGCAGCAGGATGGCCAAGGCGAGGTTCCCACTCTCCAGCTGCCGTGATGGGTCGGTGGTCTGGGTCACTGGAGAGAAGAGGAGAGGCCATTGAGCTGGGGCTGGGCCGAACCCTGGGCTCTCCCAGCCTCCTGCCCTGGGCCCTGAACCCTGGGCCCTGCCCCTCCGGGGCCTGGCCTCCTGCCCCCAGCCTCTGCCTTGCCCTCCCGACTCATCCAGGCCTGGGTCTCCATCTGTGCCCTCACTGACCTTCCAGTTTTCGGTTGTCCTGGAGCTCCTCATAGGCCACTGCAGGGAGAGGAGGGGGAGGGGACGGGGTCTGAGCCAGGGAGGGAAGGAGGCTGGATAGAGGGCCAGGAGCCCAGTGGGGCTGGGCTGGACAGCCTGATTCTCTCTGCCTTCTGCTCAACCTGAACTTTATCTTTCCCTTGACGAGGGTGGGGAGGAGGAGTCAGAGCACAACCTTCTTCCTCCCCTTGTCCCTCACTCTGGGCAGTCTAAGCCACCCAGGTCTGCAGCATTTTAAAAAACAGGGAAACTGGAACCTATCCAGAAGGTAAGAGACTTCCAAACCAAAGCCCCTTCTACTATATCCCTTGGTATAGTTTTATAACCTTGAACTTCCCCAGCACTTCTGGATGTACTCATGAGGATGAGAACCCACAGGAGGTGAATGGGGAGCTCGGCAGGGTCACCATCAGTCTCAAATTTGCTACCTGACTTTCTCAGCCCCGCCACTCCCCGAACACTGCTAGGACTGACCCCTCCAGCCCTGTCTGCCCAGGCACCTTTGCAGAGTGGGGGTTGGCTGGTCCATTGTGAGGGGTGGCCGGGAATACAGGTGATGGTGACCTCGCCGATGAGCTCAAAGCCCTCGTAGCAGAAGAAGCGCAGAGACTCGCCCGCCTGGTAGTGATGCTTGTACAGGGTCTGATAGCCGTTCTCCGGCACCCCGGGGTTCAGGCACGGCTCGTACTTCACTGCAGGGAACATGTCGGTCACATGCCAGCCGCACTGCTGAGCCAGACACCCAGCCATCCTTCCCAGGGGCCCGCAGACTCACAGGCGCACTTGGGGACCCGGTCGCTCCACTTGGGTGTGCCCGTGTCCCGGCTGTAGCAGGTGAGCACGGCCGCCCCCTCCAGGCTGTACCCCGACAGACAGCGGTACTGGACGTGGGAGCCAACAGGGAAGCCGGCGTCCGAGGTGGTGCGGTGCCCGTTGGTGATCTCGCCAGGGTCAGCACAAGTCATGACTGTTGGCAAGAGGGCAAGGTCAGGGGGAGCTACGGCCTTAAAAGGTCTCCCTGAAGCTTAGGACTTGGAGAGCTCTGAACCCTCTACTTCCCACTATTTCCTCAGAATGAAGGGAGCAGGAGTTGGAAAATCTTAAAATTCATGCATTTTATATTTCCAGCTTCTCTGTAAAACAGAGTGATTCAGGCAACCCAGGTTCCCACCCTAGGGTAAAATTTTAAATATTTAACCACTGTACTGAGCATATCAGCTAAACCCCAGCAGTGTCGGCGCTGCGGGACAGACCATCAGCAGAAGAGCAGCTGTCCGCTCTAGAGGGGCCCGGCTGCCCCGCCCCCCTCGCCCGCGTCCTTCCCAGCCTGTTCTGCTCACTAGCAGTGCCTGCGGCGGGGCCCGCGGATGCTTGAGTTTACAACCTCGCGGAAGGGTCACAGTCATAGCCATTTCTTGTATATAGACCTGTGCAAGGCATCCTGCTAAATGTTTTTGTTTATGTTTTAAGATTTTATTTATCCATTTCCAGAAAAAGGGGAAGGGAGGGGTGGAGGGAGAGAAATATCAATTTATTGCCTCTCTCATGCCCCCAGCCAGGGACCTGGCCCAAAACCCAGGCATGTGCTCTAATCGGGAATTGAACTGGCGACCCCTGTTTGCAGGACAATGCCCAACCCACTGAGCCACACCAGTTAGGGCCCTGCTAAATGTTTTACAAATACAATATATACTGTGATGATCCTGAGAGGTCAATGTCACTGTCATCTGCCTTGAGGCCCAGGGCTCAGGGCCGTCAAATGCCTGGCACACAGTCACTCAGAGAGGGAGTAGCAGAGCTGAAACCACTGGGCTGAGAGTCAGAGATTTAGGTCTCAGCTCAGCTTCAGGCTCAATGCCTCTCCTTGGGCAGATTCCCTCCGGAGCCTGGAGCAGCTGGGCCAGCCTCTATCTCCTCTGAACCCGACCTCCATCCTGTTCTGTCCTGTCTGGGTTCCGGAGATGGGGAGTTGTTTCTACTAGAAAGCTTTCCCTGTGTCCAACTCAAATCTGGCTTCCTGAAACCTAATGCTCATCGGCCTCACCATTGCCCCCAGGAGACAAGTAGGAGAACTACAATCCCTTATCCTTGTAATAGGCTTCCCAAATTTAGGAGAAAGTGACAAGATGCCACGCCTTTCCTTCTTCTAAAAAGTAAAAACTACCAGCTCTTTAAATGTCAACCTTTCTGTGAAATCTGCTACCTCCCGGGGACAAGTAACCCACCCCTCTTCCCACAGCCCTTCTTCATACTTCCAGCAGCTACTACTTACAGTAACATGCACCAGGCACTGTGTGGAAAGCTTCTCATTTGCTCTTCGCAACCCCCTGTTCCTACTTCACCCATGAGGAAGCCCAGGCTCAGAGATGTTAAGTATTCGTGGTCACCGCTCTGTAACACCCTGCGTTAACTACCCGTTCCTCTCCCAGACTGGGAACTCCATCAGGGCAGGGAGGGACCCCAATCCCTCCACATAACCCCTACCCCAACCCAGCACGGGGCTTCAATGACTGCCTAGGCCCTAGCAAAGTGACTCCCTGTAATGTCAAGGGTTGGGGACTGAGAGATTGGCGCAGGACCTAGAACAGGAAGGGTGCAACTATGCACTGACGGGACAGGGCCCGGTAGGGGTAGAACTCTGACGAATAGCGGTGGGGCCACTAAAAGATGAGGCAGCATCTAGAGGAAACGGGGTCAGAGCCCAGAGGGTGGGATGCAGCCCGGAGAGTGAGACCCAGAGGGGAGTTTCAGGGCACGGAGGAGCAAATGAGTGGAACGCAAGGGGCATAGGGGCGGGGCCTGAGGAAGATCCAGGTAGGACCTAGAGGGAAGGGACGGAACCGGACTTGAGGGGGGCGGGAACAAAGGACGGAGGCGGGGCGCAGTGAAATGGGCGCGGACCGAGCCAGGAAAATGACAGGAGCGGGTCCCTGGCTCACTCTTTTGGCAGGCGGGCGGCGCTGCGCTCCAGGACAAGTCCCACTGGCAGGTGAGAATGTCGGAGCCGAGCAGCTCGTAGCCAGGCTCGCACTGGTAAGTAAGCACCGTGCCCCGGATCAGGTCCCCGTGAGAAGCCGTCCTCCAGCCCCACTCCGGAGGTGGCAGTTCAGGGCACGTGTCGTTCCTGGGGACCTCTGCAGGGTAGAGACAGCGAGTTTAGAGGCTGTCCTGCGACTCGAAATGCCCTCCCAGTCTCGAGGGGCCTCGCTGGAATCTCTGGCCTGTGGGAATCCTGCCCACCTTGGGACCCCAAGACCTCGGTACCTTTGAAGTGCAACACGAAACCCTGGCCCAGGCCAGGGTTTGGGGGCCCGGGAGGTGCCTGGAACTGCAACGTGAGGTCGGGCCCAGAGGAGAGGAGGCGGCGGCGCGGTTGAGGTCCCCGCAACTGGGCCAGGACTCGGGCGCTGGGACCGTCCCCGTCGAACAGAGTCAGCATGTCCCCTTCACGCACATTCAAGCTGCAAGGAGTAGGACCAGGTATGGGGGCTGGACTACGATCGATTCTCAATCCTTAACTCAGTTTTTTTAATAAAAAAAACTGCCTACTCTCCAGTCCCGCCCCACATTCCCTTACCCAATATGCCCCTCCTCAGTTTTGACCATGTGTGAGTTTCTGTGTGCTAGTCTCTCTAGGCTCCACTTGTTCAGTGGCTAGGTGCTCAGCCTAGCTCAACGCCAGCTCTGACCAGTCACAGACCATGATCTTTACCATCCCGCGCAACTCTAGGCCACGCCTGAGGGACAGTTTTTGGGCCATGCCCACTTCTGGATCTGTCCAGTCTCATGACCACCTCATACCAAATCAGCTCACTGGATTCTCCCCACACCCTCTTTACAGTCTGTTGATGCTGCAACCACTTGGGCCTGGGAACCTGGAGATCTGCTTCAGAGTGGCCTCAGAAACCTCCAGAATGAGAGACCCTAGACCAGAGGCCCCTTTTCACAATAGCTCGTGAGGAAGGCTGCATTGCCCCATTTACTTGTCCTAGGCCACCTGGCTAGTGATTTGTACCTAGGTCTACCTGACAACCCACACCCCCATCCCGGACCTTTAGTCGCCTCTTTCATTAGACCACATAGGCACCAAATCTTGTGCAGATGCAGGATGAGCCAGGCTCAGAGCGCAGGCCGGTGCGCTGGCCAGAGTGCAGGCCAGATGCAGAGCGCAGGCCGGTGCGCTGTCACATCACAGCGCCGAGCCCGTGCCCACCGCACCCTCTGCAGCACCCAAACATACATCTCGACTTGGAGCAAGATGCGCTTCTCCTCCTGGACATGCAGGCCCCACACGCAGTCCTGGCCGGGGCCGTAGCTCTGGGGCCAATCTGGAGAGAGGACCACACCAGCCGGCTCTGACAGCTCCCCTCCACACATGGCTGAGGCAGAAAGGGTGTCGGATTCAGGATCCCGGCAAGCACGCAGTCTCCATGTCAGCACACTCCCCACCACTCCCGACTGTATGCACCAAGGCCGCTTCGTGGGTTTCCTCTGATCTATTACCCACCTGTTCCTCGCCATACCTAGTCCTGTTGTGTCCAATCTCCAGCCCTGCTCTTAATTAACCCTACCTACTGCCCGCCCAATCCATGACTTAGCCCAACTCCTGAAATCTGGAGACATTTGGGTTGTAACCCCTGAAATCTGTAACAAGCCCACTAATTACTTAGCTAAGAAAACTGAGTCTCTGGAAGGGACAGGGATTTACCCAAGGCCTGGGTTTATTAGGTTTGGATACGCAGGTCTCTTGTGAATAGATTTCTCAGGATCCCCAACTCAGGGGCTAGTCTGTGGACTGAAGGATCACTGGCAACGTGGAAGGCTCACCCTTGCAGGCTGGCTCTGTGTCATTCCAGTGGGGTTCTGTGGGATCCACACATTCAATGGCATTGGGGGGGCCAGGGGGCTCCAAGGCATATCCTGGGAGGCATGAGAAGGTAGCCAGGGCCCCTGGCCGGTACTCCGGGTCTGTGGTAGTGACATTGCCATGTGCCAGGAAGGGGGCGAAGCAGCGGTCTTCCTCAAAGGCTGAGGAGGAGTCAATCACACAAATTAAGCATTTGGACAGGCAACAGGGGGTTTCAAAGTGGGGGACTTGGGCTGAATTCAAGTGTTGCTTGGCCACTCAGGGAGCTGTTTAACATGGAATGACTTTGGACTTAGCTTTCACTCTCCAGTTTCCCAAAACCCTAACACTCCTCATTCATATTTCTGTTACCTCGCTAGCCCCTGGTGGGACACCCCTAGGCTGGTCACATCCCAGCCATTCATTCCGCAGATGAGCAGACTGAGGTCCAAAGACAAAAAGCCACTTGCCCAATGTCACCAGTAGGGCAGGGGCAGAACCACTTCTGAAACACAGATTGCTTGATTCCCAGCCAGAAACACTTGGCTCTGGAAGCTACAAAAGAGGGGGCGGGGGAAGCATGCCTTTGGAGCACTGGCTCTCGTAGGTGTGTTCTCTCCTCAAAAATCACAGTTGGATTCTGATAATCTCTAATTGTCCATGTTGAGGCTAGGATCTAAAAGTGCAGCTAACACAAAAGCTACTCAGCTTTGACTTTGGACCAAGTCAGCAAAAATCAACATTTGTAGAGCATTTTTTGTTCCTCCCGCCTGATCATACCTTAGCTGCAAAACTGTCTGCAAGGTAAGACTTAGGTGCCCATCACACAGATCAAGAATCTGAAGCTCACAAAGCATCAGAGGCCCGCTGTGGAGGCAGGCCTCAAACCCAGGAATTTTCTTTGCACTCTCAGAGTATAATGTGAAATTTATTTTTTAGATTTACTAGTACTGGACCTAATAAGGTGTCATGGCCAAATCCTACACATTCATTAGGGCCCAGAGTGAATTCTCTGCTCCAGTCACACTGGCATTCTCTATTTCCCAAACAGGCCTTTCTCTACCCCTTACCATTACTCACATTGTTCCTTTCACCCAAAATGCTCATTGTCAATCTCTCTCTTTTAAAATCCTCTCTATCCTTTAAGGCCCAGCTAAAATGCCTCTGCTCCATGAGCACTGACCTCCTTGTTTCTGACCGTCCAGCACCCAGTCCCTCTTCTTCTGGTAGGTAACAACACTCCTATTTTCATTTTGGCACACATGCCTCCCACAATTCCAGTCCATGAGGTTCTCTGGGGCCAAACAGGGATGGCTATGTGATGTGAATCTGCCAATGACACCACCCGCCCCTAGCGACAGTGGTATGACCTAAGCCCGGCCACTGAGAACATTTCCTGGCAGTTTTTGCTGAAGCTCTTAAGAAAGTGGCATACTTTCTCCCTTTCTGATAGAGTCACTAAGTTGGTAGTATGTTAGTCTGGGACTGCTTGGTTCACCACACAGAGTGCCTGAGAATGAAGCCAACGCAGAGGGAAGAACTGAGAGGTTAAGGTAACTGCCTATTGGTTGTGTACCTGGATCCAGCCATACATGAGGCTTAAACAGAAAAGGCCACCTCATAGAATTAGAAGGGGTCCACACGAAGGGAACCTTGCAGTTTTAGGGTGGGGAGAAAGTCGGGTTTTAGGAATCCAAACACAAAGATGAGCAGGGTTAGAGGATGTGCTGTGACCACACGTGGACGTCAGGAAGAGGGGAAGGTGCTGGGGCTGGGGCCCGAGGGGAGGGCAGTTACCTTCAAATCGGAGGCTCAGCAGCAGGGGATTAGCGGGTGTCTCTGAAAGCAGCTCCACATAGAGGGACTGGGCATCACTGATGAGGCCTCGCTCCGGGACATCATCCATGTCAGAGTCATAGATCACGGGGGACAAGGGACTGCCCCCTGAGCGTACCATCAGCCTGGGATGAACAGAAGGGTGTCCAGGAGCTCAGTCTCCCCTCAGAAGCTGCCTCAACTCTTGCCTGTGCTTCCAACTTATTTTCATAGCTATAATTTTCAAACATTAATTACATGCCATGTACTTTTCTAAACCTTTACATATTTTATTTTGTTTATAAGAACCCTTGAGCCAGGTACTGGCATTATTACCCCTCATTTTATAGATGAGGAAATTGAGGCACAGAAAGATTAAGAAACCTGCCTAACATCACATAGCAACTACTGGCAGAGCTGGGATGCCAGCTGGCTAGAGAATGATAATGCAGACACATTTCCAGTGCTTACCGTGCGCCAGCACCATTCTGAGCACGTTACACATCTTAATGCATTTATCCTCACAGAAACATTGAGAGGGGCGCTATTTTTTATCTTCATTCTACGAATGAGGAAACTGAGGCATAGAGAGGTTAAGAGATCCATCTAAGTTTGCACAGCTACACTGCCTAAGAAAAAGAATGACTAACCTGTGTTTGACACAGATCCCAACTGGAGTCTACCCAAGGTCTGTCTGACTCCCCACTGTAGCCTCCCTATTTCCCTGCAGTAGGAACCTCTGATCCAAGGCCGAGACCCTCACCGGTCATTGTCCTCATCCAGTGAGACTCTCTCAAAGTGCAGATGCAGCCGGCGTCCCTCAGCTGCTTCAATGACCCAACGGCAGGTGAGGTTGGGCCCTGCAGCTCCCCCAGGCTCAGGTGACACGATGCGGCCCAGTGTAGCATTGTGGATGGTGCCACCACAGGATGCTGTGGGCAGAGGAGGAGCAGGTTAAGGTGACATTTGCCCCCATCTTCAGAGCTGTTGCATCCACACCTTTGACTGGGACCTGGCCTCAGCATGGCCTCTGCCCTATATGCTCACCCCAGGGAACAGGACATTTTTCAGGCTACCACCGAGGTAGGAATCCAGATCTGGAATAGGAAAACCCCAGTGGATACCCCAAGGATGGAGATTTCACCAAAAAAAGACTCCCCAGATGCAGACATGACGGGATGGGGATTTATTAGGGATCCCCTAATTGAAGCCCTCAGATGGAAAATCTTCAAGCTGGGATCCCCAGGATGAAGATTCCTCAGGATAGAGACACCTCAAAGGTTTGAGATAAGCCTCACCCCCCCAGCCAAATGGTTTCCTCTAAGATGAAGAGTCTCCAAAAGAAGGGTCCTCCAGAATGATGACTCTCAATACGGAAACCTCCCACGTGGGACTTCCCAGATGGAGATCCCCCAACGTCGGAGACTCCAAGGATCAAGATCCTCAATGTAAAGAGCTCCAGATGGAGGCCCCAGGATAGCAACTCTTCAGGGTCAAAACTCCTTCAAGATGGGTGTTCCCCAAAGATGGAAACCCCCAACATAGGACCCTTCCAGTGGGGCTCCTAGGACAGAAGCCCTCACCTACTGTGGCAGGAGATTCACCTAGGCAGCTAGGGGGTTCACCGCTCCAGGCTGGTCGTGTACTATTGAGGCAGATGAGGGTGTCTTCACCCTGCAGCCGGTAGCCTGAATCACAGTGGAAGGTGGCAGTGCCCCCAGGGTGCAGATCTGTCACACTCACATCCCCATGGGCCGGCCGGGGTGGGAAGCCGCAACTCAGGAGGTAGGCTGGAGCAGGGAGAGGACAGAGAAGGAAGACTCACTTTCCCATGCCAATCTCTCACCTGTCCCCCAGCACTTCCTCTTTCCAGGACCCCTGGGGGTACAAGCTGGCTCCATACTGGAGTCCTCACATGGGCACACTGTCTCATGAGGAAGTAATTTCCACATCCTTTATCTCCCCCAGTCTTTGTAATCTACCCACTTTGGCCCTCATTTTAGAGATATGATACCTGAGACTCAAAGAAATTCCAGATCCTAGCACTCATTTGCGATGTGACCTCAGGCAAATCAATTGACCAAACTCCATCCAGTTCTAATAAAAACAAATAACATTTGCAGAGCTGTTTAGCTTACAAACTGAGTTCACACTGTGCTTTGGAGGTAGTCAGAGAAACACTGTGACCTATTTCCCAGATGCAGAAAATGAGACTCCAAGTTATCAAGTGCCTCAGGGCATTTTCTGCCCTCTACGCACACAGTGGACTCTCTCTCACTGAGGGACACTGTGGTAGCAGAGCCTCAGCTTTCATCCACAGGAAGCAAATGCAACTCCCTTAGGAACTTTGACTATTTTATCATTAAAGTCTTTAATACTCACTGCTCTCTAAATGAATACCCCAGTGTAAGTGAAGTGCTTTGCTTCATCAAGGAGCTGTTTAATCTTCTCCTTTCTTGCTGTGAGAACTGTGTAATCGCTCTTTTTGCACTGGCTGCTGGGAAGCTCGAAACTAGGCAACAAAGTTTTGTCTGTGCACATTCTGTTTTCCCAATTTTTTTTTAAAAGCCCATCTTTTTTTTTTTAAGATTTTATTTATTAATTTTTAGAGAGAGGGGAAGGGAGGGAGACAGAGAGGGAGAGAAACAGCAATGCATGGTTGCTTCTCACATGGCCCTCACTGGGGACCCAGCCTGCAACCCAGGCATGTGCCCTGACTGGGAATCGAACCAGGACCCTTTGGTTCCCAGCCTGCGCTCAATCCACTGAGCTACACCAGCCAGGGCTGTTTTCTCAATTTTAATAAACATTACCTGGTATCAGTTTTTTCTTACATAGTCTTTTTAATTTTATTGCTTGAATTCTTTTTTGAAAGCCTCCCAAAATTCTTTTGGAATCATATGGGATAAAACAAATAAATAGAAAGTGACTTGGCAGTAAATGATAGACTATGAACTTGATCTTGAAAGAGCTCTGTGTATCTGTTTCAGACCAGGCAGAGCTCATCAAGAAGGGCTTCTTGGAAGAAATACACCAAAACTGGGTCTTGTGGGAGGGGCAGACTACAGTTAGCAGAGGGCTTGGAGATACCACCTTGCCTAGGCCTTTGCTTTTTCTAACTCTCTAGCTCTCCATGATTTTGTAAGAGACCTGGTCTCTCCCTATATATTTAAATTCAATAAGAATTTCCTTGGCGGGGTCCTGGAAGGAGAGACAGGAAAAGACCGAGGCCTTGCTCTTTGGGAATCTGTAGTCTACTGAGATACACAGACATAAAAACAACTTTCTAGAGCACAGTGATTTGAATAACGGTAGCCCCTGTGGTGGCTCTCCATCTAAAGCAACAGAACCCAGTCCGAATGCTTTAGACTGACATTCAAGCCTCACAGCTGGGTCCTGCCCAGCATATCCACCTCCAATTCCCATCACCTATATGACCCATATATACTACACAATGCAGATTTGTAACTTCTTATGGTCTTACCTCCATGTTTTTTCACATTTCCCTTACCTGCAAGGCCCTCTTTTGCTCTTATCTTTCAAGGAGTGACTTAAGTGTTACCTCTTCCAGGAAGTCTTCCTGACCCTCCTCTCTCCAGTATAGTTGCTCTCTTGCTTATACACAGTCCCACACATATAATTTTATCATCACATTAACCAGTCTGCTGCCATTAAGAGACTGAGCCAAGCCTTATTTATTTTGTCTCCTAAAAGCCTGGCCTAACTGATCAACTGATGCAGCCAAGAGGCAGTGTGGAACAGTGCAAAGAGCACTGGATTTGGAGACAGGCAGATCTGAGTTCTAGTTCTAGCTCCATAACTTATTAGCCTATATGACCTTGAGCAGGCAGTTTCAGCTCTAGGGCCTCTAACCTATAAGTGGCAATAATAATCCTTCTCAATTAGGATTGGCCTTAAAGTGAAACAAATAAACAAACATGCAAAGTACCCGGCATATAAAAAGTGCTCAGAAAATGTTCATCACCTGCCTCTCACCAGCCTCAATTAATGAATGACTGGGAGTCAGGGACTCAGGATTCTGACTTCTGACTCTGCAATGAATTTGCAGGTGACTGAGGAATCCACATAACCTTGAGTCTTTGTCTTCCTCTCAGAGGTGGAGTTGACAATGGCCACCTCCTGGGCTGCTGTGAGAAGCAAATGAAACGACAGTTGCTGGACTTGGGGTGAGGGGTGATGGAGCCTTTGGCCTGTCAGAGAAGCTAACAAGGCCGCTCTGGACCAGAGGCCCCAGCTAGGGCAGTCTAGGAAGTGCTTAAACAGGTCTTTGTCTCCAAAGGTGCCCAGAGAAGCTGTAAAGCAGGGAAGACCGAGGCAGGTAATGAAGGGCAATTTATGAAATAGCTCTGCTTCCCCTATATGTTCTACTTAGCCTAGAGTCCTATTTTCAATGCCCTAGGGAAGTGGCTGCTTAAAGGAGGCAGCAGGGGGCCATTCTGTAATATCTATAGTTCAGCCCTCTGTCCTGGGCCCTCAAAGCATGCCTTGTTTCCCTATATATGGCCCTGACCACCAACTATATGTCCCTTAGTTCACTGGGCTCTCCCAATACAGGCCTGGTGCTGGGTGCCTCCACCTTCCACATATGAGTCTCGGGATCAGGTCCCCAGCAGAAGCCTCAGGAAAGGCTGGAGAGGTTATGAAGTAGGGGTATAAGTTATGTGTGTCCTGGGAAAGAAATCTGGGGTCAGCAAAGCTGATAAGAGGTCAGGCAAGGCCATGAGGTGGTATGAAAGGGACATTGGCCCGACACAGTGCCCTCTATTTCTGAGAGCATAGGGGGGCATTTTGGAGAGCAGCAGTGTCTAGAGTGGGAAAGCGGCTGAGCTCCTTGCCTCATGCACACGTGTATGCTGGAACACACTCACATTGTCGGGAGGTTCCCCATACGCACAGGCAAGTGTGGATACACACATGGGTAGGTTGTGGATGGATGCTCATGAATGCAGTCATGTAAAGATCTATCCCCCTTCCCTTCCCCCAGAAGTCAGCAGGATCTTTCTAGGCCACAGATCTGAGGCTGTCACCATCCCGCTTTAAACATTTCAAAGTATTCCCCCTCCCTTGCAGAAAAAGAGTCTGAACTCCTTCCTGAAGCTGATAAGGCCCTTCGTGATCCAACCTACCTCCTGGTCTGGTCTCTTAGTTTACTTCTGCCCCTCCCCCTTTCTGTGCTTTTACTGTAATAGCAATGACTGACATTTTTGAGCTCTGTGTACCAGATGCTATTTTAAGCAGTTGATATGTATTAACTCATTGTTCATCCTAATAATACCATGAGGTAAGTGTTATGATTCCCATTTTTCAGATGAGGCAATGAGGCACAGAAAGGTTAAGTAACTTGTTCCAGATCACACAGCTAGGACAATTCTGTCTTCCATGCTGAATTACTTCAAGTCTTCGAGGGGATCACATTTTTCTCCTCTCTGGATCTTGGAGTGAGTTTTTTCATCCATCTAGACATCTGCCTTCCTCTTTTGCTCCCTCCTACCCTTTCCCTAGCTAACTCACCTTTTAGGTCTCAGCTTAGTTATCATCTCCTCCAAGAAGGTATCTCTATATTCCTTAGGAGAAATTTAGGTCCATTTGATACTTGCTTCTTCTGCCTATATTTCTCCATCATAAGGATATGGGTCTTTAGGTCACTGAATTATAATCATCCCGATTACTTGTCCATCTCCCTACCTAGATTCTGAGTTCCTTTTCAGATTTATATGTGGCTCGTTCATTCCTCTCCCCAAGGCTAACACGAGGCCAGTATGAAGTGGACACTAGATAAACATTTGTTGAGTGAATGGATGAATTGTTACCTGCATGAGTGCACACTCAGATACAAGTCGGTAAGTCTGTGAAATAAGTGTGCACAGGTCTTCTCTGAGGATTCTGTTCCCAGGATGCTAGTCAGGAGGAAAAGTCCCTGACTTGCCCTGTGCTTGGAGGATGTCCCTGTGCCAGCGTGCCAGTGAGTCCCCTGCCCTTCTACCAGCACCATGAACTCCTCACCCTGATAGTGGATCCTGAAGCCGCCGCCCCTTGGGACCCGAGGGCTCTGGAAGTGCAGGAGCAGCCGATTGGTTGGGCTCCGAAGGACCTGTCCTTCTCCCAGCATGGAGGAGTTGGCCAGGAGTCGGGGGGCCAGGCCTGGGGCACCCCCACCAGCCAGCACCAAGAGTTCCTCCTCTCGAGACAGGTTCAGCATCTGCACCTAAAGAAGCCAGATCCAGACCACAGGACAAGTCAACCAGGATGGGAAACCCCTTAAGTCCCCCACTCCTTGCTTTCCTTTTCCCTATATGTGGCAGTCCAAATACCATGGTGACATTGGCCAAGTTGTAGAATCCAGGAGTCTTCCCAAATACCAGAAAACAGGCCCATTCAAGTTAGAAAACAGGTTGTCTGGCTCTCACATCAAACTCGTGCACACTCTATGGCCCAAAGGAAAGGGCTTGAAGGTTTCACAGTCATACTCATATGCTTAAGTCCACTTACCTGGATCTCGATGCCATAGCCAGGGTAGACATGGATGCTGTATTTGCAGTCCAGGGGTCCCAAGGTATGGCTGGTGCTACTCCCTAAATCTGGAGACTCCACATGCCCTTCACCCTCAGAGATGTTGCTATTACACAGAACTAAAAAGATATAAGTAGTTAGGGTTGAACGAGCACTTGTGTTCTTGCCCTCCCAGCCAAGCAACTCTGGGGGTCCTCATCTGTCTTCTCCCCAGCACCCCTCAGCATCTTTATCCAAAGCTCCCTCTCCCACCTATGTTCGGAACTCCCTTCTCCAACTGCAACATGGATAAGACATAGAAAGGTACTTAGAATAGGTATGTAAATGCTAGACTTTATTATTAAGCAGAAGCTCCTCTTCTACTGTACCCAGACCGCTTCTTTCACACCTTCCCTGCAGCCTCTCCCCCATCCATATCCTACTTCCCTTGCACACTAACCCCTTCCCTTTCAGTTGCCGCACCTGGGCTGGTCACCGTGGTGGTGACAGTTGTTGTGGTGATGATGGTGGTCGTGGTCTCCTCCTCTCCTCCCTCAGGCCTGATAGGCGGGCCTGGGGAAGCGGGGCCAGAAAGGGGCGGGGCCGTAGTTCCTGGGGGCGGGGTCAGCAGCTCTGGCGCGGTGGGGCCTGCTCCCCTACCCCACTTAGGGGTTACGGCTGTTGTCAGAGGCCCTGTCCCTGGCTCAGTGGCCCGTGGCAGGGAGGGCGATGCAAGAGTCTGGCTGCCTGGAGGGGTGGCTAGTGTGGGGTCTGGATCAGTTCCTGGGACAGTGCAAGAGAAGTCAGCGCACAGGAAGAGCAAATTGGTGGGCCTTGGGTGGGGAATAGGACTGAGGGAAACTGGGGGTTCCCCACTGAACCCAAAAGACCTTCCCCACAAGGAACAAACCCTCCACCTCTACTTTCCCCACCCAAAGCCTTCACCTCCTCCCAAGGCTTCCACAGCCTGATACCCTCCCCCCATCTCTTCCCCCGTCCACCTCTGGATCAGGCCCTTCCACTCTGACAGTCTCCTTGAGCCTCTCTCTCTTCCTCCTCATTCAGATTAGGTTCCTCTCCTGGCAATCCCTTTCTCTCTCCTCTGTGTAGCTCTCTCTCTTTTGCTCTCTCTGGAACTCTTTATTTCTCTCATTAGTATTCGTATCACACTCTGATTTTATGATTCTGGATCTACTAATCTCTGTATTTCTCTCTCTTTCTCTTTTTGTGTCTCTCTTACACTATTTTTCTGAATCTGGTTCTCTGAGTTTCCATCTGTCTTTTTCTCTGATTGTCTGTTTTTCTGTCTGACTCTGTTTCTTGATTATTCTGACTCTTTCTCTGTCTATACCCAGTTTTGACTCTCTCTTCTCCCTCTATCTCCCTCCGAATTCCACTGGCCCAGCTCCCCATCTCCCTGAGTTAATGTCTCTCCCTCTGCCTCTATGTCACTCCCGCCACTCTGGGAGCCTCACCCGGCAGGTAGCCCATCTCTGGACCCTTCCTCAGCAGGGCCCCATGGAGCAGTTCGGCCAAGGCCTCCGAGGCTACTGTGGGGGTCTCACTTCCAGGCTCCAGCAGTGCCTCCTCCTCTTTCATGGGAAGGCCTAAGAAATAAGATTGTATGAGCCCTTTCACTGCTCCCCATTCCTAGATTCGCCAGAAAGATATTTTCCAGAGTTATTCTCCCTCCTCAGCTGGGACTGCAGGAACTCATAGGGTTCCAGGCTGAGTTAAGAGCTAAGATGGGAGGAGGGGCTCCCAGCTGCCCCTCACAATCCTGTACCTTCCTCCCCTCCTTTGCCCCCAAGCTGTGTAAGCCTTCAGTGAGCACCTTGGCTGTAATGAACACTGGACAGTGCCAGCAGGATGGAAAATGGGGAATGGTGCTGCCTTCATTTTCACCTCAGTGGTCTCCTGGTCTCTGCGGAGGGTCTGACAGCACCTCCCAGCCCTTGCCTCCGCAGTGCCCAGATTTCTCTCTGGATTTCTGTCTCTGCAATGTGGTGTTCTCTCTCTCTCTCTCTCTCTCTCCCTCCCTCCCTCTCTCCCTGCCTCCCTCCCTCCCTCTCTTTCTCTGCAGTCTCTCCCTGGAGTCTGGCTGGGGGGCAGAGGGGAACTGACTATCTGGTCACCGAGCAGTGCCTCTGTCCATCCGTCTTTGTTCACACACCCAAGAGCAGCTGTGTGTGCGGTGCCTGGCATCCCTCCCAGCACCTCCATCTCCTACTCAGGTACTCTGCGTGTTCTGCCACCTCCACAGACACCCTCCAACTTCCCCAGCCTCCCTTCCTGAATTTAACCCCCTGAGACCCTGCTAAAAACTACCCTCACTCATTTCCCTACTTCCTCTATAGCGGGGTTAGGGGCTCCAGGTACAAGCTGGAAAGCCCTGGCTTGCCCCTTCCCATCAGTTGTGCCCCTCCCCTTCCCTAAGAGCTTGGAAGGCCCAGGGTATTCAGAGAAAGGAGGGTAAAGGACCCCCCTGGGAGCCTTCAAGGGCCCACCCCCACGATCCCATGTCCTTACCCTGGATCCAGGGGCAGCTCAGCAGAATTAGGAACAGCAGCTGGGGAGGCGGCGGGTGTTGGGCCTTGGGAATCCCCATGGCGACTCACACTGATTTCTCTTCTCTGCGCCTATCTTAAATAATCTAGCTGTCACCTTTCCTGCCTCCTCTGCACCTCAAATAATCTAGCTGTCACCTTTCCTCCGTCTCCTTCTATCTTTCCCTTTAATTTTTTTCCTGCTAGCAGTTAGCAAGGAAGACAATTTCTCGGCCCCTCGCGGTGGAGGGGCAGAATTGGGCTGGGAGGTCGTCTGAAGCCCACCCCTCTTTGCTCAATCTCCTCTATTCTCTGCTCTCGAATCTGTAGGAGAGGGGGCGCGGCTCCGGCCGCAGGGGGTGGAGGCGAGAGGGCCGAGAGGGCCAAAGGAGCTAGGTCTCCTGGGTTACCCTCTTGCTCCGCCTCCTGGGTCCACCAAGGTGAGATTTAGCTGAGGAAAGGCAAGGCAGCTTCCCGGGGCCTGAGGTGGATTCGAGGATCAGGAAGATCCCTACTGGGCTTTAGCGGGGCTTGGCGGGGAGGGAAGGGGGTTGCAGAACCTCGAGAGCTGAAGCTCGGGCACTAGAGCTGCGGGAGGGAGAAGCTGAGAAAGGTGTCGAGCCCACGTCAGATCCTGGGGACGGGCGAAGGGAGTGGCTTGGGATTTATTGGGGGGCGGGAGGAAGGAGGAGGAAGTGCAGATGGAAGGAGGGACCATGTGAGGCAGGACCATAATCCTCACTACCTCAGCCCCTAGGGGAGGCAAAGGAAACTCTCTGGCCTCAGCAATAATTACGGTCCCCTCTCCTCGCCGTTACAACAACATCTGGAATCTGAATCTCCTCTTCCCAGGGTGCCAAGGGACGGCACAGCTGGGTTCGTGCCTGCTCAGGCCCCAATATGCCCCTTGCCTATAACCCAGGCCCTCCTATGGGACTTCTCCTTCCTTTTTCAGAAGTTCATGTATAATAGGCTTTCCTCTCCTCTAGGAGAATGTGAAGTTTCCACGTTTGTGGGGTTTCAACTTTGATTTTTTATTTCTGTCCTTTCTTTCAGCGTCTCTGAAGCGCCCTTTTCAGCACCACCAGCGCGCGGACAGCTCTTCCCGGCCCCGGCTGTGTGGGCTCCACCCCCGGCGCTTGGGCGGATTGGCTGAAGCCGCCGTCACCATCAATCAGGGGCCCGCCAGGGTCTGGCTCAGGTGGGAGCAAAGCGGGAGGAGGAGTCACAGGCAGATTGGTCCCGGATTCTGCAGCCCCAAGGACAGGCCGAGGCGTCTTGGTCTGCAGTCTGCACGCTCGCCCCGCCCCTTGGTTGGTCCCGCCCCTTCTTTTCGCATTGCGGGGCGGCCGGAGGTTGGCAACTTGCCCCTGGCGCCGCACGTGGCGCCCCGTCGGGGTCCGGGGAGAAGGAAGTCCGGAGACCACCCCCCCCCTTCCCCGCTGGCTGAGTTGCCGCCGCCACTGGGCAGGGGGCTGGGGTAGCTAAGCTGAGAGGACTACTGTAGGAGGGAGTGACGTCAGGGTGTGTGGGAGCCAAGGAAGGAGCGAGTGGGGAGAAAGAGCGAACGCGCGCGCGAGAACCTGCCGGTAGGGTTGAATGAGAAGAGAGGGCAGGGAGAGAAGGGGGGGAAGGAGAGAAGCCGCTGCGTTGGACAACTGCTTGCAGGTCCCCAGGGTTGCGGGTCCAGGTGGGGTAGGAACTGCTGTCCAGGGAAGATAGAAGGAAAGGGAGGAAAGAGCGAGAGAGAGGAGGGGTTGGGGTGGAGGGAGAAGAAAGGAGAGGAGGAGACAGAGGGTGGGGAGAGGAGACAGAGGGTGGGGAAAGGAGAGGCAGAGGGTGAGAGAGAAAACTGCCACAAGGAGAAAGAGGTGAGAGAGGAGAGGTAGAAGGAAAGAAAGGGAAAGAAGGGCCAAAGGTACATAAAGGAGGAGAGAAGGCCTGAGATACAAGGTGGAGAGAAGACCTCCGAAACAGAGAGAACCCAGAGTGGAAATGTGGAAGGGAAACAGCCCAGCGGGTAACCAGGGAGCAGCCATGGAGGAAGAACTGGGGACACAGGGGAACTGGGGTCAGGAAGATGCCCCAGGCCTCTTGGCCATGGTTTCCCTGCCCATCATGCCCACATGGCCGTTGCCCCTGGCCTCCTCAGCCTTTACCCTGCTCCTGGGAGCCCTCACTTCCCTTTTCCTCTGGTACTGCTACCGCTTGGGCTCCCAAGACATGCAGGCCCTGGGGGCTGGGAGTCAGGCTGGGGGTGTCAGTGGTGGGCCTGGGGGATGCTCAGAGTTTGGCAAGCCAAGCCCAGGGAGCTCTGGGGAGCCTGGGGAAGGACCTAGGACAGAAGGTCTAGTGAGCCGACGCCTTCGGGCCTACGCCAGGCGCTACTCCTGGGCTGGGATGGGTAGGGTGAGGCGGGCAGCTCAGGGTGGCCCAGGCCCTGGGGGAGGGCCAGGGGTCCTGGGCATTCAGCGCCCAGACTTGCTTTTCCTGCCTGACCTGCCCTCAGCACCCTTCGTGCCGCGGGATGCCCAGCGACATGACGTGGAGCTCCTGGAAAGCAGCTTCTCTGCTATTTTGCGGGACTTTGGGGCTGTGAGCTGGGATTTCTCAGGGACTACCCCTCTTCCTCGGGGCTGGTCCCCACCGCTGGCTCCTGGGTGCTACCAGCTCCTGCTGTATCAAGCAGGCCGGTGCCAACCCAACAACTGCCGCCGGTGCCCCAGGGCCTATCGGGCACTGAGGGGACTTCGGAGCTTCATGAGCGCCAACACCTTTGGCAACGCTGGCTTTTCTGTTCTCCTTCCGGGAGCCCGGCTTGAGGGCCGCTGTGGGCCCACCAATGCCCGGGTCAGATGCCATCTGGGTAAGTAGATGATGCCTGCAGACAAACTCCTTGCCTCTCTTCTCTGCCGCCAGAGCTTTCTACACTGTGGTTCTGATCATGCCTCTTCTCAGAACTCTTTCATGACAACCTGTTTCCCTCAGCGGCAGCATTTCCTGAGCTTCAATTATCTGCAAACCATCTTCATAAGCTTTGCCATAGTCATTTATCACCTGTACTATATATCTTCATATGGGTTCCCCCTCCACATTTTGTTCTACTAATTTAAAAGGAATCTTTACAGAATGTGATAATCCGTGTTACTTGCCCTAAATGGAAAGTACTCATAAAAACAAATTTAAACTTTTTAAAAGAGGATTTTTAAATTCTGGCTAAAGTCTCTCCAGGACTGAAGCCTACGCTCTCTTCGTTTAGAAGGGAGCAGTGTTAGTGGGGGTGTTAATGTCATGATAACACTAAACTGAGATTTGCTTTTTGATGTTTTAAAGACTGAGAGAAAATGGAAAGGAAAACAATTTTCTGATTCTTTAATTCTGTGATCCTGTTTTGCCTAAAATCATCTCCTGTACTACTGGTTGGATGTATCGTACTTGAAGCACCCTGGCCTCAGGGTCCAATCCAGATTCTCTCCACGGCTCCCATACTTCCCTTCCTTGCCTTCCCTCCCACCATGCTCTAAAAAAATTAAAGGCCTTCTGACTAATCCTGGCAGACACCACTCATGCTATACTCTTAACCTAAAATGTCTTTATCTTTTATCATTTTATCACCTCCTGGAAACTCCTACTTAGCCCTCAGGAAACATAATTTCAAGTGTCACACCGTCTCTGGGGTGTCTTCTTACTCCTTATCATGAGAAGTGGCCAGTGAGTTTTCTCAGTACTTGACTGTGTGGTCCCTAGGCAAGGATGGAGTCATTAATTTCATACCTGCAGGAAGGGAAGGCCCAGCACATAGTAGGTTCTTAAACTGTCAGAAGCCTAGGAGGAAATGTACTTCCTCTAGGAAGCCTTCCCTTTTTTCTGAAACAGAACAGACTGTGCTTTGTGCTGCATTTCCCTGTATCTCCTAGCACTTCTTTCAGCCAGCACTGTTTTGTAATTATATTCCAAGTCACCTTCCAGAGAGCAAGGAGGAACCACCATAGAACCTGGTATGCCTGGGTCTTTTTCCACAGGTCTGAAGATCCCCCCTGGCTGTGAGCTGGTGGTTGGGGGTGAGCCCCAGTGCTGGGCTGAGGGACACTGTCTACTGGTGGATGACTCCTTCCTGCACTCAGTGGCTCATAATGGTAATGGGGCCCCCGCTCTGCTAGGAGGGATGAGGGACTAACGGAGAAGGGAAATAGTCATAGGAGGTTACAGAATCAGGCCCACTGGCTTGCTGTCCTAGCACCACCCTTTTCCAGCTGCATATCCTTGAACAAGTCACATGACTTTTACAATCACCTGCAAAATGGGGAAACTGCCTTCTTGATAAAGTGACTAAAGGATTAAATAAATTAACATAGGTTCAAAGTGGTTAACAGCATAAGACCCAGGGGCTGGACCACGGGGTTCCTGTGCTGCTTCTGGCACTTACATGGTTAGATGCCTACTTGGTGGCAGTGCCTTAACTGCACGTGTTATGAGGCCTGTGGGCCTCCTCCCCCTTTGTCAAGGGGAGTGCTAACCTCTCCTTTCGTCATCGTATACCTCAGGCACTTTCTAGCCGTGTGAACTTGGGCAAGTTATTTAACCTCTTTGTTCCTCAGTTACTCTGTATAAAATAGGAGTAATTATGGTACTACCTCACAGTTTATTTTGATGATTAAGAGTTAATGCACATAAGGGGCTAGAACAGTGCTTGGCACTTACAAAGTGTTTGCTTTTCTGAGTATTTGGTGAGTGCTCTGGCATATAAGTACTTAATGTCGACTGTTCTCCTGTCTCCATCCCCATGTACCCTAGGCTCCCCTGAAGATGGGCCCCGAGTGGTCTTCATCGTGGACCTTTGGCATCCCAACGTGGCTGGGGCCGAGCGCCAGGCCCTCGACTTTGTCTTTGCACCAGACCCTTGAAGGTGTTGCCTTCAGAAATCTGGGTTGGAGAGATGCTACACTCAGGGGTGGCTTGAGTGGTAGCCAGGACCTCCTCTCCATTGCAGGGTGTGGGCGGGGCTGAAGGAGGCAACTGGCTAGTGAACATTTGAAATACAGATCTTAAATCCTAACTCCTGACTACTTTCTTCCCAGCTACCAGCCCCAGGGCAGGGGTGCATGCAAATAGATAGGTACCTTCCTGGCCCACATCCTGGGAGTCAGCACCAGATCCTCAACTCAACTTTATACGAATAATTTAATAGAAAATTAAAATAATAAATAATATGAAACAGATTGAGAAGATAGCTGAGCTGGTGCAGGCCCAGGCCAGCCTAACACAAAGTTAAGGAGGTCAGGAGAAAGGGGACAAACTCCCCTGCACAATGGGTGGGAGGCAGCTCAGAATGTGGTGGGTGTTATTAAGGGCTGGCTTGACACTTTGGCATGTATAATGTACGGAAAAAAGAGAATGGGAATTCTAAGCCATTTTACACCAGCTGGTAAGGGAAAACAGCACGGCCAAAACGGTGACGAGGGAGTGAACGCAGGCCTCTGAAGGGCTCTGAGGGAAGGCGCTGGAACGTACCGTGTTATTAGCAGTGAAGTGGGAACGAATGGAAAACGGCCAAAGTGAGCTATACCATGCAGGAAAAGGACAGAAGGAAGACCCACGACTTGGCCAGCAAAGCCGGGGCAAAGGTGTGGGAAGGGGAGGAAAAGAGAGGGACTGGGTCCCAGTGGCAGGAGGAAAACAGGGAGAAAGGTCAAGATTAGTCTTTGAAGACAATCTGTTGGCCGTGAGGACGTTCGTCATGGGTGATGTGGCGCCGGACATGGATCCTGCGGACACGGTGCTCTCGGTTCTCCTCATCCTCCCCTCGGCCCGCCCCACCACCTCCAGCTACACCCCCTGTGGCCTCCAGGAGGGCTGGGTCTGGGCCCCGGGGAGTCTCGTAGATCAGGATGTTCAGGGTCTCCTCAAAGATCCGGGCCTCTGGGAATTCCACCTGCAAAAGGCCAGCAACCCCCAGCTCCCACCCTATGGTCCAGTCACACAACCGCCCCTTCCCCCAGCTGCTCCTGTACTGGCACACCTCCAAGTCTTTGCAATCACAAGTTCTTTGGCCTGGACTGTCCTCTCTGCAACTTCTTTACCCAGCAAAGTCACACTTATAATTCAAGGTCCAGCTCTGAAGTCAGGCGGTTATTTGTTTTCTCTCCTTTTGCTACCAAGTTTCTTGGTATATTCTTTCATTAGACAAATATTTACTGAATGACTGCGCTGTACCAGATACTGCAGACACTGGGAATATGGCAGTGAACAAAGTTTCTACCCACAGGAAGTTTACATTCTAGGGGGAGGACACAGACATACATTTAATAAAATATACACTGTCAGATGGTGACAAATGTTACAGGAAAAAACTACAGCAGGAAAAGGGGTGGGCGTGGTCATGGCTGGGAATGCTGTAAGAGGGAGTTGAGAGAAGACCTCACTGAGAAGACATCTGACCAAAGGGAAGAGGGGGAGGGAGCCAGGTGGGTAACCAGAGGAAGAGCACTCTGGGAAGAGGCAATAGCAAGCGTAAACGGGCTGGGGCAGGAGTGGGCTTAGTGTATTATTTGAACATGAGCAGCAAGGCCAATACGACAACACGGAGTGAGGAAGAGAGAGCAGAGGGATGAAGCAAAGAGGTGACTGGGGGTCCCCTTTGTGCGTTGGAGTCATAGAACTAACATAACCCTTAACAAGCTGCATTCTAATTGTTGGTTTATTTTCTGTCCTCAAAAAATGAGGAAGTTTCTTGGAAGCTGGGTCATTCATTCATGCATTCAATAAATGTTTCCTGCTCGGCTGGTGTAGCTCAGTGGATTGAGCGCGGGCTGGGAACCACAGGGTCCCGGTTCGATTCCCAGTTGGGGCACATGCCTGGGTTGCGGGCCAGGTCCCCAGTGAGGGCCATGTGAGAGGCAACCATACATTGTTCTTCCTCCCTCCCTTCTCCTCTCTCTGAAAATAAATAAAATCTTTAAAAAAAAATAAAAATAAAAATAAATAAATAAATAAATGTTTCCTAGCTTTCACTGTGTAATAAACTCTTCTACTAGCCTCCACTAGTGCTTAAAAGATAGTAAAAAAATATTTAAAAGATACAGCCTTATCCTCAAAGAGCTAACACCTGGCTACTAAAGTAAACCCCCTTTGTCTGAGGTTGTTGAGGTGAAAGTTCATGAGTGAAGGTGTCCGAAAGAAAGTGATGCATGGCTTGGGTCTTGAAGATTAAGCACAAGTTCATTAGGTACACAGGGATGAGGAAGAATAATCCCAAGTAAAAAGGAACAATGTGTGCAAAGTTGGGGAGGTGTGGAATAGTATTGGGTACTTAGAGACTTGCAAGATCTCTGGTATATCTGAGGCACATCCATCATACGAACGTCAGAAGAGACCAGGCACACAAGATCATCACAGACAAGACTGTACGCATCGTGATTTACACAGGTAAGGCCCCAGAACTTGGAACTCTGTCCTGACTCTCAGTGATGGACTTTCCCCTGCCTGATCTGCTGAGCTGCCTTTGTCTAGGGTCCTGGTCCTGCCAACCACCATAGCCCTCCCTAACCAGGCCCTGAATCCCTTCTGACCTTGGTCTGCTTCTTCTCCGTGGCATAGACAATGGAGGTGCAGCACACCTCGGCGATTTTGCGGCCCTGCCCGTAGAAAGACCAGCAGCAGATCTCGTCCCCCAGTACATCCTTGAGGAAGAGCAGCCGCCCATGGAAGCGCAGGGCCAGTTTGTCAAACAGCTCGATGTTCTTAAGTAGGTTGTCATCTGAAGTGCTGAAGACCAGGGCCCAGGGGCTTCAGCACAACTGGCTTCCCTCCCTGATCCCCCCAGCACAGGGCCCACATACCCAGACGCTGGCCCTGCATATGGGTTTGGCACCCAGCAGGGAGCTTCCTCCACCCCTAGGGCCAGGTTGAGCAGGCTGCAGCAAGCAAAGAAGCAGCATTTGCTGAGAAAACCCCAGCACAGCAGGGTGGCCACCCATGCAGTCTCTGGAGTCAGGCTGCGTCACCTGGCATCCTCGCTCCACTGCTTTTTAACTGGGTGAAACTAGGCACGTTACTTCACCTCTTAGTGCCTCAATTTCCTTAGCTGTAAACTGGAGACCACAACAGTACCTCCCTCAAACATTGTGAGAACTATGTAATCTAATATATGCAAAGCACTTAAAAGTAATGCCTGTTATAAAAGAAGCACTTAGAAAATGCTAGTCATTATCATCTAATCCTCACCTGGACCCCAGTTTTCTGATAAAACTGACGCTCAGAAGTGAAAATGACCTGCGGGGGGCGGGGGGACTCAGTGGGTAAGCTGCAGAGCTGAACTCCCATTCAGGCAGGCACCTTTTCTGACCCTCTCTGTGGCCACGGCCCTCCCCTTGGGCCAGGAGCAGGGCTGTCTTAAGCCCAGGAGTCAACCCAGTGCACCTCCCTACCCCATGGTGGTCACCTGGTGTAGGAGTACTTGTTGTTACTGCGGTTGTGCAGGAGCTTCACCACGGGCTGCGGAGGGAGAGAGGATGGAGAAGGGTGGGCATCAGGTTGCAGGGAGAGGCCCCCAACCTCCACCCTACAGGGCTCAGGGGCCTCACCTTGGAGGTGCTGGCCAGGAGCTGCTGCTCCTCCTGGGGAGATGTCACCATGGGGATGAGGCACAGCGGGGACAGGTTCTCCCTTTTTTGCTGGAGAAGAAGCGGAAGGTGGTTAACAGCACAACCAAATGTCACTCACTCACCCACTGAAAAGCCTTCAAAAGCTGCTTGCGGCCTTTTGGGAAAAAACCCAGACTCCTTAGTTGTCCACAAGGCTCTGCAGCATCCAGCACCTCCGATCCTGTCCCTGCCCTTCTCCCCGACTGACGGCCGTGCCATGGCGCACCCAGCTTGTGCCCGTCTAGCCCCCTGCTCTTCCCACTGTCAGAGACGGTGTGCGCTCAGTTGCCTGTGGGGCTGGCTCCTCTGCACCACTCAGATCTCAACCCAGAGGGTCCTCCTCCCTAAGCTCCCTGACTAAAGCGGCCTCCTCTACTTCCTTTGCAGAACATCAGTTCACTTTCTTCATGGCATTCGGTTTCTCACATTTTCTGTTTTTGGTCTATATAGCTTATGGTCTATCTCTTCCCATCTCAGTGGTAACTGCCTAGCGTACAATAGATGCTCAGTATCTGATGAATGAATAAATCTGGCTTGCTGGGAGGTTGGAGGCAGAATCAGAACCAGACACACAGGCTTATTTCTTTTTCTCTGTCTTCTAGAATCTTCACGCCAAAACTCCTCTCAAACAAGATGCAATTCTAACACAAATCCCAAAAAGTTTTTTGACACACGCATAAAGCTTTTTCTAAAATTAATATGGGATAAAAGTCTACTAATATTTAGGTCAATTTTTAAAAGGAGCCAAGAGGAAAAACCAACCCTACCAGATATTAAAACACCCTACAAAGCCATAATAATGAAAACAGTGTGGTTTTGGTGCAGAAACACAAACAATGGAACACAACAGAGTTTGGAAACAGACTAATGTATATATGAGAAATGAGATTTATAATGAGGACGCCAAAATCAGCGGGGAAAGTATGGAATATGTTTTGATTATTGCTGTGTAATGAATTATTCCAAAACTTAGCAGTTTAAATCAACAATCAACATTTTTCAGTTTCTTATGGGTCAGGAATTCAGAAGTGGCTTAGCAGGGTGGCTCTGTCATGGGGTCTCTCATGAGGTTATAGTCAAGTCAGCTGGGGCTGCAGTAATCTGAAGGCACAACTGAGTCTGGAGGATGTGTTTCTGAGAAACCTTGTTCATACGGCTGGCAAGTTCACGCTGGCTACTGGCTGGAAACATCTGGTGCCTGTCACTTGCGCCTCTCCATAAGTTTGCTTGAGTGTCCTCATAACATGGCAGCTGGCTTCACCAAAGCAAGTAACTCCAGAGGGAGCAAGGTGGAGGCCTCACTGTCTTTTATGATCCAGTTCTGTCAGCCCTATTCAGTGTGAGAGAAAACTACACAAGAGAATGAATACTAGAAACCAAGAATCATTTGGGAGTGCTTTGGAGGCTGGCTCCCATTGATTCAAATCCCTCCCATACGCAAAACACACTCACCCCCCTCCCAAGATTCCCCAAAGTCTCGTCTTATTACAGCATCAGCTTGAAGTACAGAATCCTGTCATCTAAATCAGGTCCAGGTGAGGATGAGGTTTCTTGGATGTAGTTCCTTAACTATTGTTCCGTGAGTACATTTGCTCTTGATCTGAAGACCTGTGAACTAAAGAGACAAGTTTTCTCTTCCACACACCCAGCACGCCATGGTGGAACAGGCATTAGGGTACTCACAGGCATTCAAAGATTCCTGTTCTAAAGGGGAGGGCAGGGGCCACTGCTTCATGGAAATTCTGTAACCCAGTTGGACAAACACTGGGAGCTCTCTGACGCCTAGCCTTGTCCCAAGACGGTTCTCTATGGCGCTTGACTCTGCCCTGAGTCATCCTTCCTTTTCCATGAAAGACTGTCCATGCTTGCCGCTCCACGACCTCCTTGGCCTGTCTCCTGCCTGGAAAACTTTGGGGGTCTGAAGTCCTATTCTCCCCTGGCACTGTCTCTGTCCCTCCTAGTGTTTCTGCCTATAGAATTCTCTTAAACCACACACATAAATCTGTGGGAGATAAGCTCTTCTCCACTTTGGGCTCCTGCCAAGACTGCTGAGGGACAACACCTTTAAGCTTTTTAGTTGCACTATCATTTGATCAAACGCTTCTCTGAGGTATCTTCTTGGATATTTTTGAGGTCTTAACAAAATATTTTACAATCACATCCTCAGGTTCATCTTTAGATCATGTTTTACCGAAAACACCCGGTATTTGATCTTTGCCTAGAAGCCATTTGTTCATTTTAACATCATAAATTATTGGGAAAGGCTGGGAACTTCCAAGCCCAATAATTCCTGGCTCCTTTTTGTTCAACTGTTTTTCCACTGGCTTACCATCTCCTCTTTTATTTTACTGTAAGCAACAAGAAACCTGGTGGCAACTTCAATATTCTGCCTGGAAATCTCTTTAGCTAGGTCAGCCAGTTCATCAGGTATGTTTCCTACTTTCTGCATTACCATAGGAGACAGGGTTGCTCAACTTCTGCCCCTACATAACGAGGATCACCTCTGCGCCAGCTTCCAATAACATTTTCTTCACCGCGGCCTCCTCAAAGGTCATCAGACTTCTATAAATGGACTCCTTAGAACTCTTTAGGCTTTTATTAACAATCTCCCTCTTCCCAGTTCTAAAGCCACTCCCACATTTCAAGTTTTTGTGATGGTAGAATCCCACTCCAGATACCAAAATCTGTTATCTGTTGCTGGGTAACAAATTATTACAAACTTATTGGGTAAAACAATAAACATTTATTATCTCACAGTTTTTGGAGGTTGGGAACTTGAGATTGGCTTAGCTAGGTAGTCCTGGCCCATGATCGCTCATGAAGTTGGAGTCCAGATGTTGGCCAGGACTGTAGTTACCTGAAGACCTGACTGGGCCTCAAGGACCTGCTTCTGAGACAGTTCACCATATGACTGAGAGTCCGTGCTGGCTGTGGGCAGGAGGCTTCAGTTCCTCATCAAGGAGACCTCTCCCTAGAGCTGCTTGAGTATCCTCACATGGCAGCTGGCTTCCCCCGGAATAAGTGACCCGAGAGAGGAGCAGAAACAGCAACGTCTTTTATGACTTAGCTTTAAGTCACATACTATCATTTTTGCAATATTCTACTGGTGACATAGGTCAGCCCTATTCAGTGTGGGAGAGGACTAAACAGAGCCAGAATGAGCAGGAAGCAAGAATTTTGGACAATTTTGGTGGCCATTTTGGACACTGGCTAGCATAGATCAATAGATGGCAGTGGGAAAACTAGCTCACTCTATGAAGGACAAAAAAAGTTAAATCCTTTCGTAATTCATATTTACAACAGTGAATTCTATTACACAAAAAGACTCACATATGAAAGATAAAACTATAGAGGTATTAAAAATGTAGAATGGAAAAAACTTCTTAAGATCTTAAAAGGATATACATTTAGGAAAAAAATAAGAAGGAATTCGACTACATTAAAATCAAGAATTTCTCCAGTTGACAATGGAAAGTGTGATCTTATATATAACCCCATGTAATAATGTTGAAGGAATGATATAATTATTTTACAACTCTAATGAAATTATTGATTCAGGTAAGGGTAATCAGTTGCTGTGTGGTTGACAGGTAATTATCATTCATATAGCGCCAAAATAACATCACACAGATTACTTTATAGTTAGCAACAAGGGAATGTAACTACACTGGAAGGATCACACCAACATCACCTGAATCAAGGGGCTAATTCTGAGCATCACTAGTGATGAGTCTTATTAACAATATTATGCCCTGGCTGATGTGGCTCAGTGGATTGAGCACCAGCCTGCAAACCAGAGTTGACAGTTCGATTCCCAGTCAGGGCACAGGCCTGGGTTGTGGGCCAGGTCTCCAGTAGGGGGACCGCTAGAGGCAACCACACACTGATGTTTTTCTCCCTCTCTGTCTCCCTTCCTCCCCCAACCACTAGAAATAAATAAAATCTTTAAAAAAAAAAAAAAAACCAATTATGGATGTGCCGATATAAGATGATATGAAATACATAAAATTACCTAAAATGTATTCTAACCAAAATGTTTAATATCAAGCCTTTAAATCCACCATTTAACTTATAGAAAATTCAGAATGGGGCCCATTACAAACCAAATGGTACCACAAGTTAACAACCAGGCAAATTTGGAAACTAGGTTACTGTGCAGGACCACTGGCGTTCTCTTTAACAAGTCAGCATCATGAGAAAAAAGGGACTGTTTAGGGTTGGAGGAGCCTGAAGACATGATGCAAGGATCTAGACTGGGTCCTTATTTAGAAGAGCAAGCTATAAAAGACATTTCTGAAATGAATGGAGAAATTTGCGTATACCCTGGATATTAGACAAGATAAATTTTATTGACATGGAAAGACGGCGATTATTAACAAACAAAGCATATTACAAACAGCACATACGATATGACTGTATTTTGGCGCATGCATGCACACCCCCCTGCCAAAAGACCCTTGAAGGACATTTGCTACTTTTATATTTTTAATTACCTAAATTTTAATTTTCTAAATTTCTATAACATATGCATATTACTTAAAAATAATAAAATGGTTATTTACAATAATAAATCAAGGATTTCCATTCAACAACAGATACTATAGGCAGCTGACACATTCTAAGAGAAAATACTGGCAATATCTAAAACTGACTAGAGGACCTGGCCAGGTAGCTTAGCTGGTTAGAGCATTGTCCCAATGCACCAAGGTTGCGGGTTCAATCCCTGGTCAGAGCACATACAAGAATCAACCAATGAATGCATGGATGAACAGAACGACAAGCTGTCGTTTCTCTCTCAAATAAGTAAATAAACAAATAAATGAGAAAATTACGTAAAAATAAAACTGACTAGAAATTATTATCTGAAACAGACTTTTTCAACTGGACTTCTTCAGCCGAATCTGAAAACCCGGCAAATAACATGAGTAACTATTTTCTCAACTCCTCCCATGATGGCAGGTAAACAGTACTGTCTTAGATATAGAGGAGAACAGTGCATTTATTATGTAGAATACATGCCTGAGGGGAATAGGGCTTAATTCTCCCTATGAACTAAACTAAAATATGCAAGGATCACCTGTAAAGCAACAACTCAGTAAAAAAAAACTCAGTAGAAAATTTGGTATAGAATATGAATAGGCAATTCATAGAAGGGGAAACCACAAAAAAAACAATATATGAAAAGATCTCATTAGTAATCAGAGGCATGCAAATAAAAATGAGATCACTGCAATTAGATTGGCAAAATTAGAACAATGGATCATACTATGTGTTGGAGAATGTACAGAAACGAGATCCCTCATACACTGCTGATTAAGAGTATAAAGTGCTTTGGCCATTTGGGAGAGTAATCTTGATGACAACGTTGAGAGTCGTTTGTATGTGTCCTGCAACCCAGCAATTCCACTCCCAGCTACGATCATGAGAAACCCTGACCCAGCAGCCACTAGGGCACATGTATAAGGATGCTCACGGTGGCATTGTTTGTTGGGGCAGGAAGTGGGGAGGCAATCTAGGTCTCCATCCTCTGGTACGCAGAGCAGCATAAATAGATCTTGAAAAAAGTGTTGAATTAAGAAACAAAACACACGATCCATAACTCAATGCCACTTATGGAAACTTAAAATGCATATAAAACAATGCTTTAGCTGTCCTGGCTGGTGTAGCTCAGTGGTTGGGTGTTGTACCACAGGTTCAATTCCCAGTAAGGGCACGTGCCTGGGTTGCAGCATGTGTAAGAGGCGATCAGGTCCCTGGTTGCAGGTGTGTAAGAGGTGACCGACTGATGTTTCTCTCCCTCTCTTTCTCCCTCCCTTCCCTCTTTCTAAAAATAAATAAATAAAATCTCTAAAAACTTTTTAAGAATGCTTTAGCTTTTCAAGGGTACAAACATAGTCCAAGCATATGTATCAAAACATTAGAATTGGAAGGGTACCTATGGGGGAAAGGGACATGGCAGGGGACTGAAAACGAAGGAAAAAAATAAGAAGAAAAGATTTCATAGATGACTAAGTGTCACACATTGAGGAGTATGATGAACTCAATATTCTATACCTAAATCTTAAAAACAAAAACCTCCAAACAAGCAAGCAAACATTAGTCAAGTGAGGTGGGGATGTGAATGGTCTCGGGGAAACCTGGAAAGGAGGTAGCTGGAGTATAGAAGAAAAACCACTTGCACTTGTAAGTCAGATAACCTGGGGCTGAACGAGAGTTCTGCTGCTTAGTAACTCTTTGACCTTGGATGCATGCACCCCCAACTTCCCTCGTTTTAAAAAAATATCAAACAAGAGACAAGATGTACATACAAGCAGATAGCGGAATTACTGCTGACACACAGGAGTAATTCTGTGGGTGTGATAACATTAGATAAACATTAGATTCAGGAGTGGGTGTGAGATAACATTAGATAAATGTAAAACTATAGCTCAGGAATGTACTTCTAAGAACATCCAGTTCAAACTGCAAGTGGTTAGCCATTAATGGGTCATGAAATAAGTTAAATGTGTCTCAAACAGCATTAACAGGAAAAAAAGAAAACAGTATGTCAGAGTGTATTTCACTGAAAGTATCATTTTATAAATCTTATTTCATTTTTTTTATATATATGGCATTTTTTCTATGGGAGGCAGTCACAAAGTTTGAAAAAGATACAGCCCCCCAAAATTCTATACTTTTGGATTCCAAGAATAAGTATTTCCAAAGATAACAGATACTTGCTCATAGTTGCCACTTTTTAATATATAAAGAACATCAAAAAAGAAACCCTTATATCTCCATTAATATTGTATCATAAAAGGACATTTTTAACATTGTAAAAACAGGACAGAATAAAAGGCTTTATGTCAAACTCACTACATTGTACATATTGGAACAGGAGAACAGAGTGCCAGAGGTAGGAACTGACTCGCTCAAGGTCATCCAGTCTGCTGTGGCGGGGGTGACACTTACCCCTATGTCCTCAGAACCCTGAGACCCACAGAAATGAAGCACAGAGGTGGGGCTCTGGAACCCCCACCCTGTTTTATTGGGGGTGGCCCTGCTTCTATGAGATTTCATTGCAAAAAAGATTTTTTAATCCCCTGGGGTGGGGTGGGGTATTGCCTGCCAGGATACAACCAGATCACAGAGGTCATTGTATTCCAGTTTAAATTTAGATTTTTTCCCTAGTGGCACAAGAGAGTTACTTATGATTTGATTTCTGGGCAAAAGGGAGAATAGATTGGGATTATGTTTGAGGATAATTAATTGGGTGGTAGTGTAACAACTGGGTTGGCTGGGTAGAAACAACAAGCAGCAGAGAGAGGAGTCATTTAACCACTGAAATAGTCTTGGCATGAGATGTTGAGGGGGACCCTGGCCGAGGCAGCAGCAATACAGAAGACAGCACCCACAAATTTTCTAGGGTCACAGCTACTCAAAGCTGGGCCAGAGGCAGCCTCTCTACAGAGTACCCCGTATTTCCTTTTGTTTTTTTAATATCTTTATATCTACTTAAGCCACTCTCCAGGGACATGGGCATAGGGGTGGAAGTCAGTGGGGAAGGGACCCTCACCTGCAGTGCCAGCTGGCAGTCCTCAATCAGGCCCTGTACCAGGTAGTAGCGTGCTTCGCCTAGTAGCTCCCCCAGTTCTCTGGTACTCTCAGGCAGTGGCACGGACCCATCCCGAAGGTAGTTGAGGATTGTACCGAAGTGGCGGCCGCTGCGGTCAATCAGCACCCAACCTGGTAGGGTGGGGAGAGGAAGGATAAAAGATGGCTTTTCTGGGGGCCCTGGAACAACTCAATTTTTATGAAAAGAAGGATTCTAAAGCTACAAGTCTGAATTTTTCTCAAACTTCTGCCTTATCCAAGAATATACTGTGAAAACATGCCCAGTGAGGGTTCCCCATAGACCCCTTTCCAACCCCAAAGAGAAGTGATTCCCTCCCAAGACTGTCCTACAATGAGAAGGTTCTCACCATGAGAAAGTTCTTCCAGATTACCTTATCAATAACCCTCTAACCTTCTGTGTTAACTCTCGCCATTCTATTTAATTTACATGTCCACCCCACCCTCTAAAATCACTGCCACTGTAACCTTTATATCCACCACAGAACTTATTACTATCCGGAATTCCAGGCCCCTTTTTTTTGTATGATTACTTGTTTATTGTTATCCTTTGTCCCCACAAAAAAGTAAACTCAGTAAGGCTAATCTCAGATTCATTTACTAAAACAGAGTATCTTCAGCGCTGGCACTTTACAAATACTTATCGAATAAATAATTTCTTCACCTTTAGATTTTTGTTAAAACTGACCTCCACCCCTCAAATGTTTATTTTCCTGCTCTCACAATCCTTGATAACCCCTTCTGAATTCCACCCCCCCAAACTTTAAGCTTCCACTTGGGCATGTGGGGCCCAAACCTGAATGCAACACTCCAAGAAGGTAAGGTTCACCTGCCAAAGAGAACTAACTCCCCACCCTCCACTCCGGTGTCCCTGGCAAACTCAGAGCAGCCCTCTCCTACAATCTGCATCTACAGATGGATTCCCAGAGTGTGTTAGGGGAAACACAGAGACCAACGAGATCCTCCAACTCTCCAGGCTGGTTGTTAGCAGTGCTAAGATAGAGTGGGAAACTAAGGGATAGCCAGTTAGAAAAAACTGATGAAGGTGGCTGGAAGGGTGCTGCCGGCAGCAGGGCTGGTTCCCAAGTGTTTTTGATCTGGAGAGTGAAGGGTGGGAGAACTGGGTGGGAGTGATCATGAACATTCTGAAGTGACATGTTGAATCACTCACCACAGCGCCTGGCAGAGTCGGGGAGGGGAAGTTGTTCCCTAAGCGTATGTAGGTTATTGCTGGGGGTAAAGACTGGAAGAGGAAGGAGATTATGAATGAAAAAGGGGAGATGAGATCGAGTATGGGGGTTGGTGGAGGTGAGAACGAATTGACTGGATGGTAGTGAAAAGAGAGAAGGGGCAAGAAGACACCGGGCGAGGAAAAGACTAGGGGTAAGCCTCCGGAGGATGGGAGACAGCACAAGCAAAGTTATCGCAGTACCTCCGGCGTCCGTAAGTACCTCCGCGCGGCCGCTGAACATGGTCTTGAGCATGGTGTCCTGTCCCGTGAGGGTGCGCAGCGTAGTGTAGTGCAGCGAGCCCCCGACGTTCAGCTTCACGTACTTGCTGTTCGGGGTCTGTGGCTTGAGACCGTCCGCGGCGGAGCCGGAGCCGGGCTCGAAGCCCCAGGGCTTAGGGACTTCCAGGGACAGGGCCTCGGCCGCCGCGGGGCCCGAGGCCTCGGCCGACATGCCAAGTGCTGGTGGCGGCCGGCGACCTCAGGGTCTCTCCGTGCCCTCCCTCCCAAAGACCCCGCACCCAAGCTCTCTGGCCAGAAGGCTGGACCAACACGCCCACACGTCGCCGCTACTCGGCAACATTGGCCATCAGCCCCAACACGCCGGCACCACCCCAGAAACTCAGTCTAGCAGCTGCGCAGGCGCCTCATAAGTACCGTGTCGGGCATCGCGAGGCCGGAAGCGCGGAGCATGCGTACTGGCCTTCCGCTGGTTAAGGGGTCGTGCTGGGGCTGTTGCAGAGCTGGGGCCGCGTGAGGTGCAGTCTCTTCGTTAGTACCAGAGACCAGATCCCGGAGGCGCCTGGCCACCTGCCTGGTGTGGACAGCGACGGCCCGTCTGGGGGTTGGGTTTCCGCTCCCAGAGGGGTTCCGGGCAGGACGGGAAGACTGAGGCGCAGAGAGGCAGGGGATTGGGCAAGGTATCCCGCCTGCCAGCCCCCCAAAAGCAAACAAACAAACAAAAAGAAAAAGCCCCCACAAAAATCCAGCTGAGTGAAGATCAAATTGGCTTTATTCAACCATTCTTTTTTTTTTAAATAGTTTTGTTTTTTTTAAGATTTTATTTATTTATTTTCAGAGAGAGGAGAAGGGAGGGAGAAAGAGCAATCTATGGTTGCCTCAAACATGGCCCTCACAGGGGACCTGGCCCGCAACCCAGGCATGTGCCCCGACTGGGAATCGAACCGGGACCCTGTGGTTCCCAGCCCGCGCTCAATCCACTGAGCTACACCAGCAGGGCTATTCAACCATTCTTGAATAAGCATCCCATCTAGCAATAGAAGACACTCCCCAAGCTACAGAAAAAAGGTTTTCAAAGGCAGAAAGGGGGCAAAAAAGGGAAAATTATTAGCAAAGAATGCATTGTTTCAGGGAAGGTCGCCCTCCCAAGGGGACTGGAGGGGGTCATTCCGTGTTGACGGGTTAAAAGTTACATTCCCAGGAGCCCTGGCTGGTGTAGCTCAGTGGATTGAGCGCGGGCTGGGAACCAGAGGGTCCCGGTTCGATTCCCCGTCAGAGCACATGCCTGGGTTGCGGGCCGGGTCCCCAGTGAGGACCATGTGAGAGGCAACCGTACATTGCTGTTCCTCTCTCTCTCTCTCTCTGTCTCCCTCCCTTCCCCCTCTCTCTAAAATAAATAAAAAAAAGTTACATTCCTAGGAGATCTTGAGGTTGCAGTTAGGTTCGGTCTTAAGTCTTGGTTTGCTGGTGTGGAGCTTAGCACTAGTGACTCCCATTTTGGGCCTGTTGTTTCTTTTTAACGAGGTGGAAGAGGAGTGGTGTCCCAGGGGAGGAGGCAATAGTGCTAAGATACGCAAAGTGTGAGCAGGTCAGATCGTCATGGAAGGCCTGTCTGAGGAGGTGATACTGAGCCAAAGCTGAGAAGAAGTGGCCAGGAAGAAGCGTGAGGGCAGAGTTTCAGGCAGAGGGAAGGGCAAATACAAAGACCCTAAGACAGGAACAATCTTGGTGTGTTTAAGGAGTAGAGAGAATGTCAGGGATGGCTGGAGCACCTGGGCCAAGTTCTTAGCTCCCAGCTAATGTGGTGAGATACCCAACCCTGAAAGAAAGAAGAAGTACGGTAGAAACATGTTGACAACAAAGTGTGGTGAGAAGTGTGATGTAACCACACAGCTTAATGTCTGGCGAGGAGATTTGCTGGAGGGAAAACTAAACACAGAATTATAGAACTGTAGGGAGGAAGTGGTGTGTTGGGTCCCTGAGAACTGCCTTGTTTAATCCCTTCTGCCCAGAGTCAGGACATTTTCTCTGGTCTCATCAGTGACAGTCGGCCTTTGGCCAAGTTCTGGAGGTACAAGGTTGCACGGGACCATCCTTACAGATCCTTGAGCCAACTAAATCTGGGCCAGATGCCTGCTTCCTCCGTGTTTTCTCAGGGTTACTCTAATTTGTATCCTTATCTTCCCAACTGATACAGTTTCACTAGGGACGGTTTCGAATAGCAGTGCCCATTTTGGGGAAGTTTTGACAAGAACAAGATAGTTTATTTGAGAGGTACCTCAGAACAAAAAGGGAAAAAACTGTCATGAGGAAATTGTCTTGTTTGTCAAAAAGAGATTATTTTGTTTAACATAGGCAATGTTTTACTTCTGTGTGTTGTAGATGAATAAATGTTGCCTTTTAAAAAAAGATTTGTATTTATTTTTAGAGGGAGGAAGAGAAGGAGAAAGAGGAAGAGAAACTGATGCGTGAGATGCATGGATCGGATGCCTCTCACAAGCTCCCAACTGTCGACCTGGCCTGCAACCCAGGCATCTGTCCTGACTGGGGGTCAAAACTGTGACCTTTCAGTTCAATCTACTGAGCCACACCAGCCAGGGCTAAATGCTGACTTTTTAATTGCGTAGCTCTATTAAATTGTCAAGTGCCTGCTGTCTTTTCTCCTTGAAGAGGGATCACTGATTAAATTTTAGAGTGGAAATTTCATATTTCTCTTAAGTATTTAATAGTTCCCCATCACTGTTTTGCTATTTGTTTCCCTGTCCTGGAAAACGTTAAACTATTAAAAATTTTCCATTGTATGTGTGTACTCTAGGAATAATCAATCTGCTTAAATACTTAAAAATGTCCTACAGAATTGTTATACTATATACGTTTTCTTTGTGGGCACTTAAAAGTATATTTATGTAATAGGCTTCATTATTATAATTACAAGATAACACAAGGCCTTAGTTCCAAGCTAAAAGAAGACGTTTGGCATGATCCATGTCTTGCAATTTGACATCAAAAATAATGCCAGCACAATATTTTGGTTTGTACAAGATCAGGGTTAATTTTCAAATGATTTAAACCTTTTAAATTTTCTATATTGACTTTATGAATTGTTACCATAGATTTCAGTTTTTTCTCTTTTTAAAGTTTTTTTTAGTCACCGTGCTATACATTACTTTCCCAGAATTTCTTTATAATTGGAAGTTTACATATATATGTTTATATATAACTGGAAGTTTGTACCTTTTAAACATCTTCACCCATTTCCCCCACACCCTACTCCCCCTCTGGTAACCACCCTTTAATCTCCTTTACCTCTCCCTATTCCATTTTCCCTCTGGTAGTCACCATACTGTTGTTTGTGTCTGTGAGGGTTTTTTTTCTTAATCCCTTTTCCTTTTTCACCCAGTCCCCCAACTCCCCTCCCCTCTAACAACTGTCAGTCTGTTCTGTGTATCCGTGAGTCTGTTTCTATTTTGTTTGCTTATTTTGTTCATTAGAGTCCACATATAAGTGAAATCATATGGTATTTGTCTTTGACTGGCCTATTTCACTTAGCACAATACTCTCCAGGTTCATCCACGCTGTCGCAAAAGGTAACATGTCCCTTTTTATGGCCAAGTAGTATTCCATTGTGTAAATATACCACCTCTTTTTTATCTGCTCATCTACTGGTGGACATTGGCCTATTTCCAGATCTTGGCTATTGTAAATAACACTGCAGTGAACATAGGGGTACATCTATTTTTTCAAATCAGTGTTTTGGATTTCTTCAGCTGTATCAATATTTCTTTTCTTAGATATTTATATATTATTTTCTCTACAATTATTCTTCATTTCGCTTTTTCCAAAATTCAGGCCCCAGATTTAGGCTAATAAAACCATTAGGACACTTTTTATGCCTAAACTATCTTTGGGCTTCTTAAAGTTTCCATTAGGTTCCCTGGCTGGCGTGGCTCAGTGGATTGAACACCCAACTGTGAAGCACAGTGTCACCAGTTTGATTCCCAGTCAGGGCACATGCCTGGGTTGCAGGCCAGGTCCCCAGTGAGGGCCATGTGAGAGGCAACCATACATTGCTGTTTCTCTCCCTCTGCTTCTCCCTCCCTTCCCTTCTCTCTAAAAATAAATAAAGTCTTTAAAAAAATAAAATAAATAAAAATAAGGAGAGAATCTTAGAAGGAGCAAGAGAAAAAGGGACAGTTACCCATGAAGGAGTTCCTATAAGACTGTCAGCTGATTTCTCAAAAGAGACCTTATAGGCAAGCAGGTGCTGGAAAGAAGTTTACCAAGTCATGAAAGGCAAGGACTTACATCCAAGATTACTCTATCCAGCAAAACTTTCATTTAGAATGGAAAGGCAGATAAAGTGTTTCTCAGATAAGATTAAGTTCAAGGAGTTTATCATCACCCATTCTTTATTACAGTGATCTCTCACCTATCTCGGGAGTTACATTCCAGAGACCCCCTGCAATAGGTGAAAAATCCACGAAATAGTGGTGTTATATTTATTTTATTATTTATATATATTTTAAGGCTTTATAAACCCTTCCCACACTCCTATAAACCTTTTCCACTCTCTTATTAACCTTTCCCACACTCTTATAAACACTTCATATGCTCTTAAATACTTTCTACACTCTTAAACCTACGTAATTTTAACAACATATAAAATTCTATATGGGTACTTACCAGTGAAGTATACTACAACTTGAATGATGAAGATCATGAATTATGTAGCTGTGCAGTACTGATGGCGATGAAGGTGATGACGATGAGATGAATGTACTGCACAGCCAAGAAGAGCATTACAGCTCTTTTGAAGGCACCACTTCATCAGGCGCTTCATCAGGTGGTGTAGTATCTTTGCCCTGGGCCATAATTTCTATTTCCTCTAAAGGCGTAGGCATAACTGATCTCTTCGTCCAAGTGATGAACGTAGTTATGGGGAGTTGCTGGCACTGCATTTTCTTCTGAGTGAGAAGGTTTTTATAAACTGACATGCCACTCTCGATCGTATTTACGAAGTGCAATGAACGAAGCATCTGGGGATCCCATTCTTCAGCCACTCACTGAAGTTCTTCGGCCATTCTGACCATGGTTGCAAGACGATCAAGTGTTAGGCCAACCTCCTCCTCTTCTCCAACCCATAGTTTGTCTTGTTCCTCATCCTCTTCTTCACTTGCTGACTTTGTCATCTCCATCAGGTCTTCATCTGTCAACGGTTGTGAGTGGACATCCGCAGAGGCAGCTTCTCCATGCAGAGAAATGCTCTTGAGTCCAAAGCATCTCTGAAATTTGTCAAACCAGCCCTTGCTGGCACTGAATGGGGTTGGTCTGGTGGGAGAAGCACTTGACGGTCCTCCTTCTGCGTCATCGTCCTTGTCTTCATCCTCGTCACCGCTGTGAACATCCGTGCATTCCGCAAAACTATCATAAAGTTTCTTGGCCTTCATCTGGATGGTGTTGTTATCCAGCGAGATATTCTTCCTGCAGTCATTTATCCACAGGGCCAATGCAAATTCCATCCTCACAATGGCCTTATTGTGGGAAGTGACCACCCTCTTTGCACTCTTGTTAAAAGTCACTGTTGCTGTAGACCTAATATTCTTCTCATCTTTCTTTCTTTTTTTTTTAAGATTTTATTTATTTATTTTCAGAGAGAGGAGAATGGAGGGAGAAAGAGCAATGTATGGTTGCCTCTCACATGGCCCCCACCGGGGACCTGGCCCGCAACCCAGGCATGCACCCCAACTGGGAATCGAACCAGGACCCTCTGGTTCCCAGCCCGCGCTCAATCCACTGAGCCACACCAGCCGGGCTCTTCTCATCTTTCTTTATGTAGCAAACAGTAGATTCATTGATCCCATAATGGCGGCCTACAGCTGCATAGGTTTTGCCTTCCTTTAACATGTCAAGAAGTTCCACCTTTTCTTTGATGGTAAGCATATTCCTCTGGCGCTTGGGTTCACTGCCAGAAGCCTTAGAAAGCACAGAATATTTGGGTGGCATCGTAGGGCTTAAAATAAATTCAAACTTTGATGAAAATTTCACAAAAACACTGCACCGCAGAGCAACACTACACGCAGCAGTCAGACACTGATGTGAAGTGGACAAGGAGAGATGCTGAACGTATGGGCACATTGCAGGAGAGCAAACAGACCAATGCTATGGTCACTGAGCCAGTCAGTGCCCAGGATACAGAACACAGCGCTGTGGTTGGTCGCCTTCCATTCCTTCAGCCAATAGTGTGCCATGTATAATCTCATGTTGGCAAACTTGCACAAGCAGTAGTGGCATACTGCATTTCCATTGTGTACAGTACAGTATTCATCCACTGATGAAATACATATTGTATTTTATTTTGATTTAATATTCTTTTAATATGTTTGAATTAACATTTTTATATTTTTTAAAAATTTTCAGGCAAAAATAATTAAAATCATAAATATTATATAAATACCTATATACTGCAAAATCCCACAATATAGCAAAAACTCTGTGATACAGAATTAGACATATTTTTTTAAACCCCACAATACAGTGAAGCCGCAATAAGTGAACCATGATATAGCAAGGGATGACTGTATATGAAATGTTAAAGGGATTTATCTAAGACCTGGAGGGTTATTAACAGGGGAGTAGGAGGGGGAGAGAGGGGGAAAAGGTACAGAGAATAAGTAGCATAAATGGTAGGTAGAAAAAAGACAGGGGGAGGTTAAGAATAGTATAGGAAATGTAGAAGCCAAAGAACTTATGTGTATGACCCATGGACAAGAACTAAAGGGAGGGAAGTGGGGGGTGCGGGGCAGAGGAAAATAAAGGGGGGGAAATGGGACAACTGTAATAGCTTAATAAAATATATTTTTAAAAAAGAATTAAAAAGGGGACTTCCGCCAAGATGGCGGTATAGGTGGACGCACTGCACCGCCGCTCACAACCAGAGAGTTTAAACAACGAACTCAATAGCAAAAAATAAACAACCAGAACAGACAGAATCAAACTGAAGGGAAGTCCGACACCCAGGAAGTTGGGGAGGACGTACATCCAGGCCGGTAAGCGGGGCAGAACCGAGCAGAGGAGCGGAGTGAGAGTCAGTTTGCCCGGAGGAACTCACCCCGGGAGCGCCTAAACAAAACATGACCCCGAGCAACGGGTGAACCTTGCAGGCCAGTGGTGTAACCGGAGAGGCCAGTGGGAACCAGCAGGGCCAAGACTGGCAGAAAAGGCAGTGGGGAACTGGGGAGCAGAGGGTGATAGGGAGTGGCGGTGAACAGCAGATGCCATTGCTCCCTCCCAGGCCCCACCCCCAGAGGAAACGTCACAAAAAAATGACCCAGGTTTCCAGGCACCGACAAACACCTAAGACTCTGACAGGTGCGCCGAGATAAAAAAGAATGAAAATGGCCAAAACAAAAGATCAGAACAAATTACAACTAACGGACGAAGAGATAGCCAAATTAACAGATGCCCAGTTTAAAACACTGGTAATCAGGATGCTCACAAAAATGGAAGAAATAGTTGAACAAATGAACAATATGATAAAGATAATGGAGGAAGATTTACAGGGAACCAATAGGGAAAAAAAAAGGAAGCTGGGACTCAAACCAATGGGGTGGACCAGAAGGAAGAAACAAGAATTCAAAAAAATAAGGAGGGACTCAGGAACCTCAGAGACATTTGTAAACGACCCAACATCTGGATCATAGGGCTGCCAGAAGGACAAGAGGAACACCAAGAAGTTGAACGTATTTTTGAAAAGATAATGAACGAGAACTTCCCAAATCTGGCAAAGGAAATAGGCTTCCTGGAAATCCAAGAAGCTCAGAGAACCCCAACGAAGCAGGACCCAAAGAGGAACACACCAAGGCACATCATAATAACATTACCCAAGGTCAAGAATAAGGAAAGAATCTTACAAGCAGCAAGAGAAAAGGAGACAGTTACCTACAAAGGAATTCCCATAAGACTGTCAGCGGATTTCTCTAAGGAGACCTTCCAAGCAAGAAGGGGCTGGAGAGAAATATTTCAAGTCATGAAAAGCAAGGACCTACAACCAAGAATAATCTATCCAGCAAAACTGTCATTTAGAATGGAAGGGCAGATAAAGTGCTTCTCAGATAAGGTCAAGTTCAAGGAGTACATCATCACGCAGCCTTTACTATATGAAATGTTAAGGG